>JBBPOL010000208.1:0-17282 GCA_038091435.1 Leccinum variabile | reverse complement strand
ATGGGTCTTTTCGATGGTGGGTGGTGCATTCTCAACGAGATTTCCCGAGATCGAGGGTTGTACCGCGGTGGTCTCCATAAATGACTTGATTTTCAGGGCTGGCCGACCACGGAGGGCGTACCAAGTGAGAATCAAGACCAGATATGCGCGTAGGAGAAGAACTTGGGCTTGCGGACGGACGAGCGCAATGAGCGACGGAAGGAAGAGGCTGGAGGTGACAAGGTGCATCCTGCCCAATATTGAATTCAGCCGATCGTATGCGCATCAGAAAAAATCACGCACAAGAAGAAGTCGGATTGGTGGCCGTTTTCTTTCAATCCTCCGACTCCATAAACCAAAGAGCTTAGCCAGATGAGCTCCTCCATCTTACGCTCGACTTCGCCTGGCTGGGTCAGGTCTATGGTCCACTGATCGGCATACTCCCTAATTATAGTGTTATTCTCAGCGAAGGTTTTGAGGGTCTGATCAGCTTCCATGGGTAGTTTCTCGTCTTTAATTACACGGGCCACGATGTCGAATGCGTGTACGCCGTCAGTCTTGGATGCAATAGGAGTACCTGTAGTATGCGCCGCGTCCAGACTCAGAGACGAAAGATGAGATGCAATGTTCTGCGCGCCAATCGCGGCATCGGATGCGAAAAGGGAAGGGGTAAGGGAAGGCCTGGCACGCATTTTCTGAGTTGCTGCCATTGCGAGACCTAGAAATCACCACGTAGGTACTCATCCCCATGCAGCGTCTCGCGTCACGTACCTTCGATCAGCATCCCATTGAGACCAAACTCGAGTCCATAGCCAGCGTGGATCAGAGGATGGCCGAGGACGCTAATCATACGGCCGAGCATTTCAGGTTGCTCATTTGCAATTCTTCCTTTCTGGAAGTTGTATTTTTCCGAGAAGACAAACTCTTCGAGTGTGCCCGCGACGCCCCTTTTGGAGACTTGGTCGAAAAAGAAGGACATATATGCTTGGTAATATCTTTTGAAAGCGTCAGGACGAGCCTACCGGCGATCAGATTCACAATTTGCTTACTTGTCGTCTCCCAAGTGATCGGCGAAGTTCTCCTCCGTGATCGGCTCAGGAGATTGGAACGCGGGACGCTGAATACGACTATCACTCTCATAGTAATCCTTGATGATTTGCGCGGAACCTCCTAAGGCATATATTGCCAGAGCGCGATGCGTGATGTGACTGAATGGCACGTCAGGATTATCTCATGTTTTCGAAGACATGCGTACTTGTGCAAACCGCGATCGTTGAAGTAGATGTGATAACGCTTGTGGTTATCTTTGAGGACGTGTTGGAGCGCAGCAAGGGAATCAAAGCTCGCGCCCGGCAATCTGTGAGGGGAGAGTCGCGAAGGGGGCAAGGAAGGTTCGGGGAAGAGCTGGTCGATGTTCGAGAAGTGCGCTGTGTCTTTGGAGGTCATGACTAACTTACGTGGTAGATCGTGCTCTCCGCAATCCGTATTTATATGATCTGCTATTAGGAGCTGGGAATGTAACGTGACGTCGTTGTCAGCTAGTGCAGTAATCAGCGCTCAGCGTCTTCGTTGGGACGTTTTTCCCTTCGTTTCGTCTCCTCATCTAAGGCAAGGATTAACCGACGCATCCAACCGGGACACATTTATGATAAACTTACAATTTCCGCGCATTTAACTGTGCTTCTTGGTTGATAAATATGTAGGTGGGCGTTGTGCTTGGACCCGATTCATGGTCGCGTCCGTCGGCGCGAGATTCAAGAAGATTGCATCCTTAGTAAAGGTAGTCTCGTCACCATCCGTTTTGGTGACCTCGGGATCTTCCGATCACCAAAACGGAAGCATTGACATCGGAACGTCGGGTTTCGAGACTATAATAAGGGAATGTAACGTGATGTCGTTGTGTCAGCTAGCTACTAAGCTAGTACGGTAATCAGCGTCGTGCGCTGTGTCGTTTTTTCCCTTCGTTTCGTCTCCTCATCTAAGCCAACGATTAACCAACGCATCCAATATTTATGATAAACTTACAATTTAACTGTGTTTCTTGGTTGATAAGTAGGTAGGTGTTGTCTTCAGGTTATGGTGGTGCTACGATACGGACCGTCATGCAGATTGCAAATTGGTCCTTGCCTCGGGTCCAGTGCCACCCGAAGTTGGTAGACACGAGCCTGCCCTAAACTATTATTTCAAATATGAGGCTAGGCGACCGTGCTGGATCCCGACATCGCGGCAGTACTTGGACAAGGGACAAACACCAGATGCGACGTCGGGGCCTGAAAAGCGGCATCCTTCCGATTGGATGGATGCCTAGCAAAGCACCTTTAATTAACGGGGGCGATGCTGAGCTGATCATCGTACTACCAACAGTACCATCGTGGTGTTCTGCAAGGAGCTTATGAAGGCTGGAAAGGCGGCGACTTATGTATCGTCCCATGCATACAGAACTCGGGGAGGTCGTCCAGTGCGTGAACGTCGAGCGGTCTGCGCGGGTGACGTGTTGGAGGAAGTGCGGGACGACGGGGGCGGGGAGCGAGCGGGGGTGTTTCTGTCAGAGAGTCTGATTACCCCCTGAGGCTCGTGCGTCTGTGTGGTCCCGTGTGTTCTCTGTTTGATCGTGTTTCCCCTGTATACGTAGGGTCGCCCCTCCTCTCTCTTTTGTCCCTAGCGTCATGCTGGTCTATACTAGTGACCAACGTGCCGGTTGTCGACCCGCGTCCATCGTTTGTGCACCGCGGTCCCCGGTGAACATGACAGTTTCTTGCAGATGTGAGTGCGGCCGTAGGGGGAGGTGGAGTGCCAGCGCGTTGGCGTGAATGTCTGTGCGTGTGTGTATGCACGCGTTAGTATGGGTTCTGAGGCAGCGGAGAGGAGACGTTTGGAGGTTAGGCAGAGCGCCATGTTGCAATGTTTTTGATGGCCAGAAACTTCGTGGTGAGTAAGTACTTTGTTTGATTCTAAAACTGTTGCCAAACAAACACTGCCACTGTGATCGACTACGTAACGCGTCAACGAGAAGACTACAAAATTTTGTTGATCCTGTCAGATTCTAGCCCAAAGGTTCTGATTTCATTTGTTTGTGTTCATTGAAGTCGTATGGTTTTATTGATTCATTGTGACTGACCACGTAATATTACAACATGGAATCGATGATAGTACACTTTACAAGAACACAATGACGGATTGGGGAACCTAAATGAAAACCAACATAGTACACATTCAAACATCATCGCGTCCATCCGCATCGGGGTCTGACCCGAACCACGGATGGTCGTTTCAAGATTTTGTTTGCAGCTCAGAATCATTGTAGACTGAACTGCCGTGCTTCCTGGCCTTCGCGCGCCCATCCAACGTGATCCATCGTCAGCAGAGCAGACCTCAAGAATAGTGACCCGTCCAGCAACTCTGCGTCCTCCAGCTCGGTCCCCTTGAAGTATCCCAGCGCGCGCGTGCCATAGAGGGTATCAAAGTGCGCAAAGGCGCGCTGAATCTTGACAACATGATCCATGGGATGGGCGATGCACGATTGCAAGATGGGCAGGAACGGATTCGGGGTATGGGTCTTTTCGATGGTGGGTGGTGCATTCTCAACGAGATTTCCCGAGATCGAGGGTTGTACCGCGGTGGTCTCCATAAATGACTTGATTTTCAGGGCCGGCCGACCACGGAGGACGTACCAAGTGAGAACCGAGACCAGATATGCGCGTAGGAGAAGAACTTGGGCTTGCGGACGGACGGGCGCAATGAGCGACGGAAGGAAGAGACTGGAGGTGACAAGGTGCATCCTACCCAATATTGAAATCAGCCGATCGTATGCGCATAAACAAAATCACGCACAAGAAGAAGTCGGATTGGTGGCCCTTTTCTTTCAATCCTCCGACTCCATAAACCAAAGAGCTTAGCCAGATGAGTTCCTCCATCTTACGCTCGGCTTCGCCTGGCTGGGTCAGGTCTACGGTCCACTGATCGGCATACTCCCTAATTATAGTGTTATTCTCGGCGAGGGTTTTGAGGGTCTGATCAGCTTCCATAGGTGCTTTCAGTCTCTTGTCTTTGATTACACGGGCCACGATGTCGAATGCGTGTACGCCGTCAGTCTTGGATGCAATAGGAGTACCTGTAGTATGCGCCGCGTCCAGCCTCAGAGACGAAAAATGAGATGGAATGTTCTGCGCGCCAATCGCGGCATCGGATGCGAAAAGGGAAGGGGTAAGGGAAGGCCTAGCACGTATTTTCTGAATTGCTGCCATTGCGAGACCTAGAAATCACCACGTAGGTACTCATCCCCATACAGCGTCTCGCGTCACGTACCTTCGATCAACATCCCATTGAGACCAAACTCGAGTCCATAGCCAGCGTGGATCAGAGGATGCACGATGCCGCTAATCAGACGACCGAGCATTTCAGGTTGCTCATTTGCATTTCTTCCTTTCTGGAAGTTGTATTTTTCCGAGAAGACAAACTCTTCGAGTGTGCCCGCGACTCCCCTTTTGGAGACTTGGTCGAAAAAGAAGGACATATATGCTTGGTAATATCTTTTGAAAGCGTCAGAACGAGCCTACCGGCGATCGGATTCACATTTTGCTTACTTGTCGTCTCCCAAGTGATCGGAGAAGTTCTCCTCCGTGATCGGCTCAGGAGATTGGAATGCGGGACGCTGAATGCGACTATCACTCTCATAGTAATCCTTGATGATTTGCGCGGAACCTCCTAAGGCATATATTGCGAGGGCGCGATGCGTGATATGGCTGAATGGCATGTCAGAATTGTCGGATGTTTTCGAAGACATGCGTACTTGTGGAAACCGCTATCGTTGAAGAAGATGTGATAACGCTTGTGGTTATCTTTGAGGACATGTTGGAGCGCAGCGAGGGAATCGAAGCTCGCGCCCGGCAATCTGTGAGGGGAGAGTCGCGAAGGGGGCAAGGATGGTTCGGGGAAGAGCTGATCGATGTTCGAGAAGTGGGTCATGACTAACTTAGATGGTATAGATCTTGCTCTCCGCAATCCGTATTTATATCACGTTAGGAGTTGGGAAAATGTTGGAGTAACGTGACGTCGTTGTCAGCTAGTACAGTAATCAGCGTCGTGCGTTGGGTCGGTTTTTTCCCTTCGTTTCGTCTCCTCATCTAAGCGAAGGATTAACCGACGCATCCAACCGGGACACATTCATGATAAACTTACAATTTCCGTGCATTCAACTGTACTTCTTGGTTGACAAGTGGGTGGGCGTTGTACTTGGACCCGATTCATGGTCGCGTCCGTCGGCGCGAGATCCATCCAAGCAGATTTGCATATTAGTAAACACGAGCCTCCCCTAAACTATTATTTCAAAGCACATCTCCTTTTAATTAACGGGGGCGGTGCTGGGCTGATCATCGTACCATCGTGGTCTTCTGCCCTGGACTGCAATCGGGAGTTGTTTATCATCTCCAGCGTGCGTTTTCTTCTGCCGGTTTCACTACACGCGGCATAATGACTGATATCGCTACGGTTCCAGACTTTTCATATCGCCGGATCACGATCGCATTCGGTTCAGCGCGTCTCGACAAACACGGCGAAGTAACGGTGGCTGTCTTGTTATGGAAACTTCTTTTCCTGACGCTCTTATGTTCCATTCACTTCTTCGATGTACTACGCAAGGAGCTTATGAAGGCTGGAAAGGCGGCGACTTACGTATCGTCCCACGCGCACAGAACTGATGGCATCGATTCCAGGGTATGGGTCGCGAGGATTATTATGTGTGCGTGATCATTCAGCCTCCTGGTGATGTGCGAGTGTCAACTTGTCATGTGAATGAAAGGGTTGGAGTTCTTCCTGTGCATGTCAGTGCGAGAACGCTGCGTCTTGGAGCTGGGTAAAGAAGGTTCCACAGACACCACACTTCCAGACTGAGCGGCTATGTACACACTCCCAGATTATACACGTGCTCAGGCTGGAGCAGCTCCACGGCACGCTTGCATGAAGAGAGGTCTCATCATTAGTATCAAGCAACTCATGGTAGAAGAATGGATGGCGCAGGGACAATCGAATGCGAACGGAGGTCCAGAAGCATGCCTGGTCATTAACCCTGGTTCTAGAATCGCTTCTGGGCGCTACAAGCAACTTCGAGCTCCACCGGTTATCAGCATAACAATCAAGAAGTGGGTGGAAACGTTGCGACGGGTTAGGGCAATGGGTATGACCTGATGGATTATAAGGGAACACGGCGAACCACGAACGGACAACCGCACATCCACCCTTCCACCAATCTAATACCAATACCTCACCCACTATGTCTCGGAGAGCATTTTTGCATACAAATTATCGTGAGTGGGCTGGCAGGACCATTCATGTAGCGACACTGATGAGCATCAAGAGTCCAGTCGAGTTAATTTCTCACCGCCTAGTAGCGTCCAGCCGCTTCAGCGAGACAGCGCAGACCAGGTCGAGATAGATGCACAACGCAGCGTCTCCTCAGTTGCATTCCTCGCTGATGGGAAGCACATCGTCAGTGGCAGCGCAGACGGGAAGATTAAACGTTGGGGAATGGAAGACGGTAAGGAGGTGGGGACGCCGATGAATGCAGGGAGCCATATTTTTGACATCTCGGTCTCGCAAGACGGGAAGTGGATCGTCGATGGGACATATACCGGCTTGGTGACGGTATGGAACGGAGAAAGCTTCGAAAAGACGACTGAGTTCGCAGCACATAATCGCTCGATCTATGCGGTTGACGTCTCTCCCGATGGGACGAAAGTCGTGACCGGTTCGAATGACCAGACTGTTCGTGTCTGGTCCCTCTCCACCGGACAGCGACTGCTGAACCCTCTGAAACACGTTTACACTGTCGTCGCCGTCAAATTCTCCCCAGACGGACAACGTTTCGCCACCGCCACGCGGAATTGCGAGTCGGTTCGGGTATACGATTGTCGGGATGGGCGCCTTCTCGTCGATTTCCCGGTCGAAGTCCGATCGCTCTACAACCAATCCCTCGTATGGGCGAAAAATAGCAGGCACATCTATGCCTTGTCCGGCGAAGGAAGTATCAACTGTCTCGACGTGAACCTCGGGAGTATCACTTCGAAATGGTCCATTCATCAGAACAACGATCCCCAGTGCATCGCTCTGGCGAGCAATGGCACAGTCATTGCAGCGTCCAATGACTCCTCCGTCTCTTTCTGGGATACTGCGACGCACAAGCAGATCGGGTCTACCATTAAGCATACAGATGCCATCTCGTCCATGGCATTCTCAGCGAGTGGCCATCTCGTGATCGGCGGAGGCAATAAGATGATCGTTCAGATCATCCCTGAAGCACTTCCTCCTCCTCCCGCTCCATCCGCTCAGCTCGCTCTTCCTGCTCCCCCCACTCGCCTCGCTCTCACCGCACCCCCCTCTCCACATTCCGACGATCTTTACTGCATCGTAAGTATCATCTACATGAAGTTACTTATGCTAACCATGAGCCGCTTCACTGTCTACGGCAGGTATCCCCCGTCCCAGAGTCACCGACGCCCGCGAAGGCTGGTCCTGAAGTGGGTGATCCCAAAGAGACGATCAAGTTACTCCGCGCGCACGCCGAGCGTTCAAGTACGTGCTCCATTGCTTCTCGTATACACGTCTAGTTGATGACCATGTCCGACAGATGACGAGATAGACCATCTCAAGAAGACCGTCCAGGATCTACAAGAGGATCTCACCACGTCTCGGCGTTCTTCTAGTCAAAAAGAAGACAAAAAGATCATCCAGTCTCTTGCGAAGACGGTCCAGCAACTCCGCCAGGAGAAGGACGCGCTCGTCCAGATTGTTCGTGCGCACGAGCAAAAGCACCATTGCGAAACTATGTATGCCAACGGCCGCACAGTCGAGGCTTCTCTGGCTCTTACCCAGTTCGTGGACAATATGCCAGAACAGGCGAGGTCCAACAAGTTACTCATGGACTGGGTCCCTGGTAAGTTACGATCTTGCTGCCCATTCCAAAAATAGCATTCGAGAATCCTGCCAATCCAGATTTTACGGATCGATGTGTGGTAAAGTTGGAAATCATTGGCGACGACGCGATGCGTGCCGAGAAATACGGCGAAGCGGCTACGGCTTACACCAACCTCTTGTCGCTCGGTCCGTCTGACCCTGACGAAGTGCTACTCAAGTGGGCGAACGCGATGACGATTCGTGGGTCTGCGAATGAGGCGCTGCGCGTCGCAAACAAGGTACAGATGCTTTGTAGTTACAGTCTAGAGCCCGGCGCTGATCCTCTTTCTGCCCCGCCGGCCCTGGTTTCAGTTCAAGTTCCCTAGGTTCCTAGTCTACCGGGCGATCTGCGACGTGCTCGAACAGGATGGTCGCATCACGGATGCCATCGCCTGCTTCAGACAGATGCAGAACGAGTTGGGACCAGACACGAGTATTCACGGTGAACGGGCGCAGTGGGAACGCGGTGAGCACTGCATCTTGTCGAGCAACGCGACCGACGATTGGCTGAGTACTGTCCACAGAATTTGAACAGCGATGTGCGGGGCAGCTGGAGAAGCTCGGCGATGCGGCGATGGACGCCCGGGACTATAACAAGGCAGCGGACCACTACGCGGGCGTGATGTCACTTGAGGACGTGGATCAGACGAAGGTCCTGATCAAGTGGAGCAAAGCGCAAGCGATGATGAACGCTTGAAGGCGCGTAGAATGGCCACGGCCGCGGCGTTGCATGGTTGTCGGTTTGTTTACGCTGGGTTTCCGTTGCTGTCAATGATGAGTTCCGTGTATCTGGTTATGCGCCATGACGAGCATTCTAGACTTTGGACGATTCGCTAGTGGTTCCATTCTATCGAGCTATGTAGAAACTTCCTTGCGTTGCATTGTTAGGCTGGGCCGACTCCAGTTTTTGTCACGATGTGTTCGAAACCACAAGATCAGTAGACTTGACTGGGTTTACGAGTGACATAATAACGGTGGCACGTTACATAACGATAATCGAGATAAACGTGGGGTATCGACACATGTCGAGTAGGTGTACAAGTGATACTCGCTCACTTCCATAGTATATTCGTAAACTGTATGACAACATAGGACAAAGAAAGAACAAACAGACATGACGGAAGAACAAGCATGATGTATGAACATCAACAGCCAAGAGGGAGCTGGAACAACCCAACGTGTCGAGTGAATTCGAACCAAATTTCCTTCCGAATTTCCGCCTGATTGCTTTCGGTGCACAAGGGGTGAGTTCCAAGGAGCCAATCCTCAACGACTGTATTTTGCATGGATATCCCAGAGTCCCATATGCGCCATTCTGAGTGCGGCAAGTCGGAATAAGCTGCAAGAAACGCGAACCAGAATGCCTCGCAGCCCCACGTCCAATACTGGGAACGGGCAGGCACGGAAGAAATCAGCCATGATTCGATTGAATGCTCGAGCTGACTCCAATCATGTTGAGATTGGTAGTTGAAATTTGATGGGAGGGGGAGAAACGGGACGTCCATGTCCAAGATCGGTTCGGTGAAATCAGGTTCATCAGTGACGCCCCACTGAATGAATCTCTTAATACTTGTATGTATGCAAAGGTGTAGGGAAAGAACAAACCTCATCCCAGCACTCGTAAGAACACAAGTCTACAGTGGCTGTCGCGCATGTCGACATTCTAAGCCGTTACAAGTCAAGAAGGAAACGTGACACGCGTGACCAATTTATTTAATTACCACAGCCACTACAATACGCGAGTTGGCCTACCCTAAACCTGACCGAACAAGACCGTGTCTGGACAAAGCATCACTCAATCATGACGACAACCATGCAAGTCGCGCTCCCCTTCGGCGCGGAGTCGGACGTCGATGAGTTAGATGTCATTGGCGCGTCGACACCGAGTACGACAGTCGTCGGTGATGTGACTCCCACAGACAACACCCCCAAACACAATACCATCCGAATCATACCCATGCGTCGTACCAAACGCCCTCACACTCCTTCGCTCACAGAGGACCCTGGCGCACCCGATGCCACTCAGAAGAAGCGCAAAGTCGAGGACAAGAAGGCGGTGAGCAGTTGTCTGCACGGGCGAGGAGCGACTGACATACCATATGGTGTATCTTGTACCTTTCGGTTCGGGATTCGGGTGTTACCAGCTCACGATTGTGATCAACTCCAGGCGCGTTCTGCTGGATGCTGCCAGGCGACGGTGGCTTTATTGTCATCGAGAGGTTTTTCAGCCCCTCCTGCCCTCCACTACTTACTTCGACGGGCTCCACAAAGAGCTTACGGGAAGTAAGGAGAAGGTGACCTACGCTCCATTTCACGCGTTGACGGAACAGCCGACATTGGTCCAAGGCGGTGAGATGAAGGACTATCAGGTATGTGGTCGTTCGGGACATTGCGGCATGCTGGGTCAGCTGACTGGTGGATACTATGTCAAGCTGCAAGGGTTATCATACCTTGTGTACATGTATAACAACGGTATTTTTTTTCTTGTGATAGTTAGAGATATATAGTGATGAACATCGATCTGGAAGGGATGAACTGCATTCTTGGAGACGGTGCGTCTGTGTGCAAATACATACTCTCTCATGTCTCTCATGGAACTTCGCAGAGATGGGCCTCGGAAAGACTCTGCAGGTTCGAACGGGCCAATTTTTGGCTTTGCTTGTATTCTGATCAGTTTCTAGACTCTCTCCTTGTTTGCGCACATCAAGGAAAACTCGAAAGGTTCGTGGTTTTTCTGTAACGACTATGTTTAACAATTGAATGGTGCCTTCTCATAGGTCCTCAAGACCCTCACCTGATCATATGCCCGCTCTCCGTTTTGTCTTCTTGGCAAAATGTTTGTTCCTCCTGACCGTGGTCTCTGATCATTAATAGCAACTTTTTTGTGGTAGGAAACTGCTCGTTGGCTGCCGTCGTTCAACGTCTTGCGCTATCACGGGACGCAGTCCGAACGTGAACGTCTGAAGACGGGGATCCGCAACGAAGAAATTAAATTTGACCTCTGCATCACAACATACGAGTCGTATGTTTTAGACAATGGCTGGTTCAAGACTCGGCGATGGTTTTATTGTGTCCTTGATGAGGGTCACAAAATCAAGAACTCCGAGACTCTGGTATCGGGAAAGATACAGGGGCTGGGTTCTTTGTACCGCCTGAGTATGCGCGTCTATTACATGTCGTGTTTAAAGGTTGGTTGACACTTTCCAGTTTTGACAGGTACACCCGTACAGAACAACCTGGTTGAGCTCTGGGGCCTCTTGCACTGGCTATACCCTGCAATTTTTACGCTTGCCTCTCAGCGTATCTTTCAGGAGTCTTTCAACCTCACCAAAGGCTCTTACTCTATTCCCACACTCAAAGCTGCACAGAAGCTTTTGGAAACAATCATGTTGCGTCGGACAAAGGATTCTGTGGAGATCAGTGTTCCACCACGCGAAGAGTTGACCATATTTTTACCAATGACGGAGGCACAAAGATTCTGGACATATCGATTATTAACTCGCATGGATACCATGGACCTACAGGAGATATTTACCACGAAGTTGGAGGAAGGGCCAGACAACGACGGACAAAAGGAAGTTAGAGAACAAATCGCAACTCAGATAAAGCGGACCGCCAGTGGCGAAACTAATCGTAAGAATAAGTAAATATTCGGGTGGATTAAGTTTTCTAATATTATTTACGCAGGTTGGAAGAAGCTCATGAACCTCTTGATGCAACTGCGCAAAGTTTGCGACCAGTGAGCCTTGCCTTCATATCCCTTGAGCCTCAGTTTTCAAATACATTTAGCCCATATTTACTTGAAGACGCGTCGCCATCACCGTATGTTATCGGAGAGCACATCGTTGCTTCTTCCTCGAAGCTCATTGCCGTCGACAAGGTTCTCGTCGACATTCTCCCGAAAGGCGAACGTGTTCTCATTTTCTCTGTATGTCTTGACCTATAATTCATTTCAGTACACTTTGATCTGATACTATTGAGATAGCAATGGACAAGGTGTGACCGATCTCCTCTCAACATGACTCATTACTGACGATACTTTGGACAGCATGTTAGATCTACTGGAAGACTTCATGGAATTGCGCAATATACCCTATGCACGACTTGATGGAAACACAACGCGTCCGCGACGTACCCTAGATATCAAACTGGTGCGTACCTATTGAGTATGCTGAGAACCATATCCTTACTTTTGCTTTCAGTTCCAGCAAGAGATATCACGTAAGAAGGTACCTTGCATTCATGAATTTTCTTCTGAGCACCCTCGTACGCAGCGTACCAAGTCTTCTTGGTGTCCACAAAGGCTGGTGGTCTAGGTCGGTGCAAATTGCAGTTGCTTTCTCTAACGTGAAGCAAGCGCTGATGGGACGCCAGGCATTAACCTCACAAAGGCGTCCACAGTTATTATGTGTGACTCAGACTGGAATCCACAGAATGACCTGCAAGCCATCGCACGAGCGCACCGAATTGGGCAAAAGAAAGTCGTCAAGGTGAGTCTATGACCGTGCTATCTCTGTCCTTGAACTCACCGAGTCACAAGGTGTATCGATTGATCTGCCAAGGGAGCGTCGAGGACCAGATGCTCGACCGAATCCGTCGCAAACTCTTCCTTTCACTCAAAGTTATGACCGCGAACCCTTCCTCTGGTGCAAAGGAAACGGAGGAAAATGCTCAGCAATTCAAGATGAACGAGCTCATGAGCATCTTGCGCAAAGGAAGCAGTGTCATTTCGCGCGAAGAAACCGGCTTGGATTTTGCACGCTTTATGAATGCACCGATCGACGCCATCCTGGCCGAGTCGAGGGCACGGGAAGGCGTAAGGGATGCACGGATGAAAAAGGAACTTGGAACTGAGGGTGACGGCGGGGCTACTGACGTGTCTGCGGCCAATCCGGAAGAATCCGGAAAACTGCTTGAGAATGCCGAGGAGGAGGAACGCCGGCTGCTGAGCGGCGTCGCCCAAATTCAGAGTCGGTTGTTCGAGGGCCAGGTGGTCAAACGTACACAGAACAACCAAGAGATTGCCGATGAATGGAAAGAACTACAAAAGCGCGCACGAGTCGATCGACTTGTCGAGGTTGATGGCATAGTACACGTTGTGGCGGAATACATGGGATGCGATGAGGTGAGCCTCACTCCAGAGAAACCAATCATCTCGTTGCGTTTTGTCATCGGGGAAACTTTCCTAAACAAACATTTTCAGCCCATGGATGAGGTAAAGAACATTCCCCAAAAGCGATCTCGGGTCAAATATGATTCCGAAGATTGGTGTATCTATTGTAGAGACGGCGGCGAGGTGGTCGTGTGCAGCCAATGTCCTCGAGGTATGTTTATTTGCTATGTCCTTCCCATTCCCATTCCCACTCCATTGTCCACGCCCGCCGATTCCTTCTGACATTGATGTACTGTTCCCTTGCCAAGTGTTTCACCCCAAGTGTCATGGCATCTCACGGGCACAGCTGAAGACACTCCCAACGATCCCGTGTAGTCAACACAACTGTGCTGAATGCGAGCGGAACACCGCGCAGTCCGGTGGAATGCTGTTCCGGTACGATACATTTTCCCGACTCTTCTCTCTTTCTCGCCTGGTCTAAAGTCGGTGTCTTCTTCGAAACAGATGTCAGACATGTCCTAAGGCGTTCTGTGAAGACTGTCTGCCCGCGGGTGATATCGACGCTGTTGGCGATACCCTGCCCGAACTGTACGTCACCTCAATTTGCCTTGTCCGCGTGTGCGTGTGAATGCTCGACTCACTCATGCTTCCGCCGTTTCCGCGAAACGTAGTGCATTGCTGGGATACGGTGCCCAGAGGACGGCATATTACATACGATGCCATGAGTGCCACGCCCTATGGGACCAGGATCCCGCTGCGTGGAAGGCATGGGAAGAGGAGATGGCGGAAACGCAGCAGAAATTCGAGGCAGCTGTCAAGGCTGAACAAGGCGAATGAATATTTAGTACGCTTACAAAACCGCCTGTCTCTTGCTTTCTCATTCAGGGCATTTTATCATATACGCGACTACTTTCACTGCTACTACAACGTCGACAGTGCTTTGTTTTATTTTCGTACTTTGTGCTTGGTAGAACATACGTTACAAAATAGTACATGCACTCAAGACAATTCAACCTGAAGACCCCAAAACCGGAACGGAACGCATGACTCAGAAAGGCTGTTCGGCCAACACCTCGGACGTCTTGACCACCAGCTCGGTCGGACCCTTGAGCTCGGCCGCAAAGTATGCCTTGACCCCGCCGACCCCGCGGGAGCGCACGATTCGCACGACGGCGTCGTACGCCTCCGGGTTCGGGGCCCTCTCGACCGTGCACACAAAGTCCCGCTTCTTGTTGTAAACAAACAGCGGTGCGCGAGGAAGGGCAGCGTAGAGGGGGGCGTTGATGGACGGGCTGACGGGTACCTGGATCTTGATTACCATGCTCTTGTTCCTGTTCCCGTTCCCATTCCCGCTTGTGTTTTCGTTTTCGACCTCCTTGTTCCTGAAGCCTGGCCTAACCGGACGGGTGGACGGCGTCGCGAGACCGGCCGCTTCGCGTGCCAGGTCCGCGCGAGAGATTGTGGTCGATATCATGCCTCCAGAGGACCCCCCGCCAGGAACGCCGGTGTAGTTTGGTTTGAGCGTGACGGTCGTTGCCGCAGAAAACGGGCGACAATCTGGCTTGTGTGTCTTCCAGTGTGCACCTGTTTTTTGATCGTCCATTCAGGTAGGACGTGAGCGCCAATTATTTTACTTGAAGAAGAAAAGGGAAAAAAAGACCACACACGCTGGCATTCGGTCGAACAGTACCGCACTACCCGACACCTCGCGCACTCCCGTTTGACCTTGCACTGCTCGCACTGCTTCTCCTCCAGCGGAGCCACCTCTCCTTTACGCCTCCGTTCCCAGCGCTGGACAACGGCCGTCACTTCCGCGCCGAATATCATGTGCATCTTGCGCGGGGAATCACCGTTGGCGTCCGGCAGGTCGAGGTCCGCGCCGTGCGCCATCAGGAGGTCGATGATTTTGACGTCGCCGCCCTGGAACGGGAAGAAGATGGGCACCTCGCCATACCGCGTCTGCGCGTTCACGTTGCTGCCCTTTTCTAGCAGGAGCTTGACGATCTCAGCATTCGCGTTCGGCGGCGTGCACGCATGATGAAGCGCCGTGTGCCCCACGACATCAGTCGAGTCCAGGGGGGCGCCCGATTGAATGAGGTAGGTCACCACGTCGACGTGTCTCAAGCGCACGATGCCCGGAGAGATGGGTTTGACGACTTTCGAGCCGAGGACGGTCAGGGAGAGGAATCCAAGCTGGAAGGGCGTTTGTGTGGTGGTTAGATCTGGCGCGTTGCCGGACTCGACAGCCTAGAACAAATACAGGTGAACCAGATTGGAAAGTCTGTAGACAGCGCGGTGTGTGTATGTGATAGGAGGCACCTCAATCACACCCGAGGAAAGGAAATGCAGACGGACCTGCTTGACTGCATCGTAATTCCCGAATGTACAGGCACGTGCAAAGTAAGAAAGCTTGCTAGGATCGAATTCTACGAATTCTGGGGTAGGGAAAATGGTCAAGACTCAAAATGTGTGTGAGAGCGGTGAGGGGGAGAGTGAGGCCAGCCACGCCCAGGGTCAGGTTTGATAACGGCTCGTCGACTATGATGATGATGTTGTCGTGAGGAGTTACTCACGCGTCCGAAACATTTTGCGCAGTGTCTCGCTGCCCATATCCATGCTAATGAACCCGGGCTGGTCGAGAATGGATCTCATTTGGGAGGTAACGGACAAGCCTCCATCTTCGTTTGAGCCTGTGAAGGGTATCCAAATTAGTACGCGGAAGGTTCTCTGTGAAAGATCCAACGCTGACGCATGAAGTTCATGTCGGTATTGCCAACCGTAACGGTGAGGTGATGTCGAATTCCTGGGCCCTTTAGGGGACAGGTTTACCCTGACGACTCGCTGTCACCGGATCCCGGGACCGTTACCGGTTTGGCTGTGGCGTGGGTAGATTGTGGCGTGGGTAGAATGAGAAACTAGGAGTAACGAGTTGTCGTTAACCCTTCCCTTCATCGCTTACTACACCGTTACCATTAATGGCCACCCTAGGTAACTTTTTTGGGCCCACCTTGTTGTCTGTTGTTCACGGGACTCGCGATCTAGGTGCCGTGCCGTGTCTTGTGCTGGACGATCATGTGGCTTCTGATAAAGATGTTCCATATGGTCTACTCCGTCGAGATTTTGAGTTTATCGAGCTTGGTTCCCGCGAACTACCGCCGGAGTCATTGTACCCGCAAGGATTGGTTTTGCGCGTTTCTATAGGAGATCTTGCAGAGTTTCTTCACGAGTTTCCGAGCCAGTATTTGAAATGCGGTCACTTGCAAGCACTCTGCGGGTGGCACACTGTCCAGTGTGGTCGCAGGAATACGAAAAAGGAGCTTTTGCATTTGTTGACCGTTCATGCCGTCTCTTGTCGGTGTCAGCCTGTCGTTTGTGACTTTCGGCTTCTTCGAAAAGCACGGCAAACGTATGCACATAGTCGGCCGTTGCAGGCGTTACCGTCGCCTGTGTTGCACGATATTGTTGGCCCTGTTGACCGTAATTCTGTTCCGGAGTCTGTGATCACTCCTACTGGATTTCCACCGGAAACAACGTGGCAAACCAAGCTCGGTATCATTTGTGAGTGGCAAACAGATATTGCTGCAGAGATTAATGATCGCACCGTTTGTGCTGTATGTGGCTTTTCTCTTGCGGCAACAGAGGTGGATTCAGTTGACGGTGGGGAGATCGACTTTTCATTATTGACGAACCATTGCGTGCCTCCTCATGCCCTACCGCGATCCTACAACTTGGAAGCGTATGGTAACGCCATTCTTCATGCCGATGGCTTGTTGGATCGAAATCAGGTGGGGATCGTTAATTTGTGCAGTCAATGTCGGTCTTCCTTGGTGCGAAAGAAACCTCGTCAGCCTGTGCATGCGCTTGCTAACTTTATGTATTACGGTCACGAGGCTTTGCCTGACGATGTTCGGGAACACTTCTTGCGAGCTTCACCTTTTGAGCTCATGTTGATATCAAGGTGTCGCTCGTCCGTGATAAATCATCATTATGCCCGTCGATCTCGACGTGGTGGATATGCTCCCGAGGAGTGCTCTCAAGGGTTTGTTCGTGGCAACGTCGGCATCTTCCCTCAAGAGCCTACCCATTTGCGAAGCGTTCTTCCTCCTGCAGTCGATGATGTTCGTGATACAGTACATCAGGAAATCGATGAGTGATAGATATATATATACAAAGTCTTATCAGTGTTTTTCTGAACAGTAATGTACATCATCAAAATCTGAATGATATTCCAAATGAGATGCTA
>JBBPOL010000207.1:0-17289 GCA_038091435.1 Leccinum variabile | reverse complement strand
AAAAGAAGATCGATGCTTGATACATGACTCTCATCATGCGCCGTCATCTGCAGTGCTTATCGCGGGCTGTGGGTAACAACTTCTTGACGATGGTATCTCCTTTGGGTGGTAATAAAAGCCGCACATCGTGCCTCGTTATTCGGTCTGATCCTTTCATCCCCATCGTATTTCGCTATTAACCCAAATACTATCCACACAACTGCCATTCACTTTCACGCCATGTCGTCTGAGGTACAGTCGGTCGTTCAGCTACTGCTCTTGAACAATTATATATCCCGTATGGCTCTTTGCGAACCGTATTATTGCTCATTAATTTACTGCCATGCAGTTGCAATGGTGACTGTCGTGGTCTATGATTATAGTGAGCATTAAAGTGCCCGCTTAATATATATAACACTAAACGGACTGAAACTTTTGTTAACAACAGTCCTCATGTTTCCCAGCGAGGTATACATGGTGTTTCCTCCCTTACTGTTTATTCGCTCAATATCTTCGTAGGTTAAGCATATCTGGGTCAGGCAACACATCTTGCAAAACAATCATCCGTCCACTGATGGTACTGCAGAACAAGTCCTGGACATGGGTAACCATGTTGTATCTTATTGTGTGTAAAATCTGCCGACACATTGCTCTCAGTGGCTCATACACAATACTCTGACTCGCACAGATCCGTTACGTTGGTTTTTATAATGCAATGTGAGTCGCGATCATGGAAATTACAGTATAGTTTCAAGGCTTTAACGTGGTTTCAAGGGCTCAATCGCTTTGTACGTTCAAGGCAATTAGTCAAGGCTCACCATTATGACTATGTATATTTCAAGTTGGTACCACGTTCATGCCTGGACCTGTCAAGGTTAGTTTTTTTCCTTTCAATGAATGAATATAATGAGAATATGTTGCGATGATAGACGTACGTTGTTCCATTCCATTGATTGATTATCCTTGTTCACAATCAACTTGAATCAGGTGTAAGCATTGTTAATATACATTCTTGATGGAGCTTTATCAGGATATCCCTATCTCCAAAGGTGCTGGTTTCGGTTACTCGAGTGATTGGGCCTTTGCAACATTCATATCTGCTTCCTCATGTGAGTTAGATGGTTATTGTATTATTTCATTATATATTTTGATTTGATCAGTGTTAATGGTTCTGCGTGTTCATGCAATGTGGAATCGCTCAAAAGTCATCCTTGCTATCCTTCTGCTTTGCTACACGATCAGGGTAATTTTTGATATCCTCTTGGCAGCTATCTTTGACAATCCGGAAATCGATGCCACAGGTATGACTCCGCTCGGTCGGAATAATGGGTACAGATGTAAACTTAACCCCCTTCTGTCTTTCATTTGTAGTTGGAACCAGCCAAGTGCTCGATTACTCGGTTTGCACTGATGTGTTTCCTACAATCGGAACTTACGTGACATATACGATCATCTTTCCAATTCTCTTCGATGTCCTATTATTGATCCTTGCTCTCATTCCGTTGTTGAAGCAATCAATCGCGATGTACAAGACGACGGGGCGTTGGGAGCCCAACCGATATATGTCCTTGATCTTCAAGGAGGGTGTTGTTTATTTCTTTGTGTACGTTGTTCGTCATATCTTTGCTGCTAGTCTTGCGCGCGCGCAATCTAGGATGGTACCACTAATCGAGTTTTGCGCAACGACACAGGAATTTGCTCAACAGTATCGATACCGTGATAGGTAACGCGGATGAGGATGTGTTGACCCCTCTCTGGTCTCTTATCCTCGGCCTCTTTTACTTCACCACCATATTCCCTATCATGCCCCGATTTGTTATCAGCATGCGTGAGCTGTTCGACAAGGACAGTCGTGGTCGGTTGGAAGGGATCGATAGTGCTTTTGGGATCTATTCCCGTTCTGGGAACGTTGCTGGACAGGATACCTTTGTATCTGGGATCGAATTCGCGGATGGGAGTAGCCATCAGGGCGAGGAGGGTGAAGAGGAAATACAGCTCGAGGTTAGAGGAAATGATGTGTAGTATGAGTTGTCCTGCGTGGATCGTCACGGTCAGGGGAAGAAATGGTAAGAGATGCCAGTGATGATTTTTTGTGATCAACATGGCACTTATAGTTTGGCTCGTTCCTAAGTAGCCCCAGTGTGCTGGATCTTTGCAGGACGATTCAGATATTATTGAAGAGGTGCTTCGTGTTTGCGCGGATGTTGGTAAAATCGAATGTTGCCCAGTTGAACTATAGAAGGTACCAAGTATTTCTAAATATCATGTGCGCATCAAGGTCATGGTTTGAATGTTGAATACTGCAGGAAGTGCTGACAAGACCGTAGTGCTGAGTACTCGACGTTGTCGTACAGTACAAATACAACCTCATGATCTCTTTCCTACTTTCTCCTTCTCCTCCTGTCGCGGGCCTTATCCTGACCACTTCCCCACTCCATTATGTCCGTCTCCGATGCAGGCCCAAGTGTTTCCCGGTTCCCACTCGACCATGCCGGTCCACACCGACCCGGAAGTACTAATAGTAGTAAAGTTCGTTCTGGACATGGACACAAAGTTCGCATCCCCCTTGTAAAGACCAGAGGCCCTCGATCAACCTGAGTCCTTCTGAGGACGAAGACAACAAGGCCGATGATCGTGTTCCCAGTTGCCGCCGGCATTCAGAGATGGTCGTCAAGTACGCAGCGACGGAGGCGGGGAACTCTGGCTCGTGCTCGCAGATACAACGATGAGCTCGGGCATCAATCTCTTGATACTGAATTCAGATCACCGCGCGAGCATGGCATATATGCGGGGAGAAGTGAGCCAGGGAACGACGATGCGAACTGGAAGATCAGTACGAAACGAATCCAAGATAGGACAGTAGATCTGGGTGCTGTCTTGTTCCCCCTTTCGTGTTTCTGTCTATCATGTCGCAGAACTTTATGGTCAAACTGAAAGCTGAGCGCTGAGGCCTGAAGTTTCTTAGAGAAGGAGGGATCAGATCTTCAGACTGTACACTATGTCGAGTGCAGAAAATCAGGGAATGGATGCAAATTAGAGTTGAGGCGCCGATTGAAAACGCGAAATGCTGAGTCAGCATAGCCAGTCATTCCGCTTTCCTGCCGATCAGTCTCTCAGTGAGTCACCGACTATTTGCTGTGAGCTTTGCCACCCCGTGTTCTTTCAAGGGTTTGCACAAGTTCACGTTTTGAAACCACTGTCACACATCAAAGACTACACTGCCGGTCCTCACGACATGGAACTAAAGCAAGCGTTGCATTCATATCGCAAAGATGTTACTATTCGCAAGTTCGGACTTGCACACCTCATTGATTTTGGTGCAAGCATTGTGATGCCGAATGAGGTCCTACAGCGGATTGTTGATTGTGCACACCAGTCCAAGATCAAGACCATGGATGATCTCGTCAGGGAGACAAAGTGGGGAGGTGCCGAAGAACATTGGGAGGACATCAAAGTACTCATTCGGAAGAATCGGAACAACTTGCCGGAGTCGCCGGAGTCGTCGAGTCTGCCAGCCTCCGAGATTCAAAGCAGTCCGTTCACGAACACATTGTTACGGCCCCACAACACTCCTGCCATCCCATCGCCTTAACCTTCGACATCCAGCCGTCGTGTGCCCGCGAGACGCCAATGCAGCCTTTGCGGTTCCTTAACACACATTTGTATGTCTTCGAGTCCACATCTCTTTATGCTCTCAGTGACCGTGACTCTGATATAGCATCAAACCGGATCTGTAAGATGCGTAATGCAACACAGTTTGTAGCTTATCCATCACCAGCTATTGCAGATGAGAATACAAAGCCCTCAGATACTAGTATACCCAAGGCTGATTTGTGCCATGTCTAATTACGTTTCCACCGCTGCCAGATCATCCCCCTCGACTAGTACTGTGTTAGAGTCTGCTGTTCCTGAAGCATCACTGTTGTCGTCCGAGTCTTAGCGCCAGCGCTCGGAGGGCGCCTGCGATGTGAGTATCGATAGCCATCAGATTCAGCTTGAGGTCAGAGGGAATGATTCGGGTCAGGGTTGTCCTGCCTGACTGATCGTCAGGGGGAAAGTGGCATGGCAGAATGATCAATATTTATAGTTTGGCTTGTTCGTACCCCGAGGGTACTGGATCTTTGCAGTGCGATATTATTATTTATGTAAGGGGCAGTGTTTGCGTGGATCCGAGTCAGTGGATAAAATTGAATGCTGCTATCAGATAACTATGATTTTATGTATTCCTAATATCTGATCAAGCCTTCACTCATTCAAAAGGTCATATACATACATCATGCATTCATGCATCATGCCCGACAACAATGCACGCCTGACTACTAATGATATAATGATATACAGTAATTAGTATATGACTCACTGGTCCGACCGTGGTCCGGCCAACATGAGGCTCCAACTTCACTGGAATCTACTGCGCACCGCCTTCGAGTCAAATTTGAAGTGAAGATGTGAACTCTCGATCCCTCCAAGCCTTGCCAAGGCCTCGGTCAGACCGGTCACTAGCCAGCGATCGGCCGGCATCGGCCAACTTCGCATCTCGATCCATGGAAGTACTAGTTTTGAACGGTTTCGCCGCATATCGTGCAGTCACAAAGATCTTCCCAACGATCCATGCCGCTCTTCGACCTCAACTCGTTGCCAGGGGACTCAGACGTGAGCCGAGCAGCATGAAGCCAACCGTAGTACGAATTATTCGTTGGTTGTCACGTTCAAGTTCCCCGCTCACAGACGCATATTTCGCGAGCATTCACTCGTGTCTCGGAACGGAGAATTGCAAACATGTGGACCAGGGAACGGATCGAAAACGACACCGGTAGGCTGGTGAGGGGATAAAATGGTGGTGCCTCGAACTTGAAATGAATTCATTTGTGGCCTCAATGTGGCCTTCTCAGAATTCTCCCTCCTTTCATCCTTATTTTATAATTAAAAAAATCCAACTGCTATGTGCATAGGTTTTTAAAAAAAAAACAGATCTGGTATGAAGTCCATATCAACGCAACAAAAACTGACGACAAAAAATGTACTAAGAAGTCGAAAAGAGAACCAGTACATCGTATGTGATTCTATGGTATGTATTGTATATATCGTTACACAGGATAAAAAGAGGCTTCTCCTGCCGAAATCCTAAAGTATGTGCGCGCAACGTACGCGTGTGGGCTGCCTGGCAAAAATAAAAACAAAGAAATATGAAATCTGTGTGTACACGTAGTTCACAAAGGAGATGGTTGCATGCAAACGAGAGCTAGGATTTAAAGAAGGGAGGGTATCCATGCGAGATTGGGATATATTTGATTGTTAGGGAGGGCCTTAAACGATTGGATGTTGGAGATGAATGTGGGTTTGGTATGCAAAATGTGTGGGTGGCGCCGCGGGAGTTGATGATATGGAAACCAAGTAGGTGATAGAAGGCACTCCGTTTCATAATGGATATGAAGTTTGGTCTCAATGCGGCGCGAATGCTATCCCGGCATCGGGAAACCAACGAATGAAGCCATGCGCGAACACGATCCAAATGTGCATTCATTTGATTTCAGGTCACCATGTCGGGATGTTTATTCATCAGGCTGCGAGGTTGCGAGTGATGAAAATAAGATGGACCAGCGTGCCAATCAACGGAAACAACCTAGACCGGGGAACGTAGTTAATAGATTGAGTCTGTTTCATCCACAACTGATTCGTACCAAACACTGCTCAGGCCACGGCAGTTGACCGGAGAGGCTAAGATGCTTCGCAGCATCGACGATCACCACCGAGGGAAGAAAGAATAGGAAAAAAACAACAACCATCGGAAACACGTTATTAGCGCATCATTCCCATCTGCTCTGGAGTGCGCCACATCATCGAGGTCCTACACACGAACGACAACCACAAATTGCGCAACGCAAACATGTCTCTTTTTGCTTCTCATCCACATTCTCATCCGTCCCATCTCGACCCCAACAAACAGACCTCGATCGCCTACCGGGAAACAGTCGATGGGACCCGCATCCTGCTCGCAGCCACAGAACTCACAGTCAGGTTAGTCCGATACACCATACCCGTACCCGTCCTGGGTTTTGGACGAGGCCACTCTCCACCCGTGCTTGGGGTTGTCATGGGCGACTGCGAGCGAGTAGTGACGGGACTCGATAGGCCTGAACTTGGACTGGTAGGTGGGCCTGGGATCGGTACAAACAGCGTCTGTGTACCACCTGGAGAGACAACCGGCCCTGGCGCGCAATTGGTAGCGGTGTTCAAGGAAAGGGCACGCAGCTTGAGCTGGTCGTGCACGTTCCGGTTGTAGCTCAATACCTGACCAGGTCGTGAGGGTAGTTCGCCAGGCTGGGGAGACTTGGTTACGGTCTGAGTTAGCTCAGCCTGGTCGGGAGGACAGAAGAAATTAGTCGACAAAGAAGGGGAAGGTAGCGAAGAGCTTCGGCTCACAAGTTTAAGAGGACGAGGTGTGTATCCCTGACCAGGGTTTCCGGAGGGGGACAGCGACGGCGTCGTCGGCCGCGGAAGACCTGAAGGAGCGGACTGGGAGGCCAAAGGTGATTTCGGAATGGTCAAGGACGGTCTGGGAGTGCCGTTGAGGGGTCGCGGCGAGCTTGCTGAGATAGACACCTTAGGTGGCCGATTGGCGAGGGACGGTCGGGGTGTGGAGGTTGGGGAAGCAATTCCGGTGTTGGGGCCGGTAGAAGGAGCGCCGAGCATGGGAGCGTTGGACACGGAAGAGGCATTTGAATATGTTCGGGGACGCTGCAAGGCAGCTGGGTGCGGACGGCGACCAAGGGAGGAGGAGGAATACTTGCCCCTCACAACGAGGGGGAGAGGGGGAAGCACCTTGTCCTGGTTGTAGGCTGATTGTGGCGGAGGAATCAGCTCGGCACTCTCGGGGGTAGCAGGGAAGGGAAGACTAGCTGAAGAGGCTGTGCTGCTTGGGGTGTGGGGATCGGCTGCACTGCCACCATTAAGGCTACCCAAACTGGAGCGTTGAAACGCGGTGCGTGTTGGAGTAACGCCATCGTCATGTTCACGGATGCCTGGCATGAGCATCGAGTGCTCGTCAACGCCGTCCGGCTTGTGGCCGATGGACGAGGATGAACCAGCTCTCGCGCGATGACCTACAGAAACAGCGGAGGAAGTAGAGTGGGTGCTATAGCGTCCGAGGGACGATCCGTTGCTGCGTACGCTACCGACACGACTGACAGGCTTGCTCCTAGATGGAAGGCTCCTGGATGCGATGCTGGAGCGGAGGGAATAGCCAAACTCGTCGGGATGGTGTTCGCTTTCGAATTCGTCGACCTCGCGGAGGATGGAGTGCGATATGGACCTGGCGATGGGTTGGGTGGGTGGATTCGCGTGGGCAGGTGCGCTGTAGTAGGACGCGACCGAGGAAGACGAAGCACGACGAGACAGGACCAGCGTAGACACGCGACGAGTGAGCTGGGAAGGTGCGTCTTCGTCTTCGCTGCAACGAACTGCGTCAGTATCTCAAAAAAGGAATCACCAAGACAGAAGCAACTCCGCAAATCACCCGCCTCCTCCCGACGGAAACAACCCAACCATCCTCGTCTCACAGTCCGTAGTCGACGGACAGTCAAACACATAAACACATCGCTCTTCCGTCCATCTCCACTGCTCCCCACAAATAAATCAACAAAACACCCACCTGTCACTCCATCCTAGCCCCGTCGTCAGCCCAACTCCCCCCTTTAGCGTTTTGCCGTCACGGTGCCTGTGCCTCCTTCGCAGCGTATCTCTCGCGTCCTTTGGATGCTTCGAGGATGTGCTTGTCGTCGACATCAGCGACAGGTTCGACGCATTCGATACATAAGACGACGTCGACAGACTGGACATGATACTCAGTCGCGCAACCTCTGTATCAATGTGCGGCAGTAATTTCGAGTGCGGAGACAGCATCCCGTGGCGTAACATCAATTGGCTGTCGATTCTCGAGTTCAGCAGGCGAGCTCAAGACATCTCAAAGATCCAATACTCACGGCAGCGGTGTATGCAGATCCAAACTCGAATCTGAATCGTTTCCCCCATCTTCGTTTCCGTCACGGTTCCCTTGATTGTTCCCGCTCCGTCGTACGACCGACGTGGCCATGATGGTCTCAGAGCTTGTCGGTACCGACGGTACATCACCTCCCCGACGACTCCTGGTCCGATTTCGTGTGGTACTCGGATCACGTGACCGCGAAGGCATTGAACGTTTCCGTGGACGAGGTGTAGCCGTTATCATTTGCGTGATTTCCGGAGACATGGCTCGACGCTCGCTGGTCGCGTCCTCCAAACTAGTAACCACCTCTGTCGAGTACACTGAAGATCCGCTCGGTTTGCGCGGCAAATGGACATAGGATGGGGCAGAGGGTAGCGAATTAGTGGAACTTTGTGGTTGTGAACGGGGGATAGGTGGAAATCGCGGAAATGGACAAGAAGTCTGGTCGTCACCCTCGCCTTCATTGTCGGATTTGAGTGCATTTAGATCGCTCATGTCCACACTCGCTATCGAGTCCTCGACGTATAGCTTACCAGCTGGACCAGCACTAGGGTTGGCGGCCACCTGGCGGAGGCTAGAACGAAGAACATCAGGACTGTCAACTCGTGGTCGATCATGATTTTTCCTCTCGGCCACCGAACCGAAGAGTGGTGGTGAAGGTGATGCAGCCGAGGGTGGCGGAGGAATTATGCGGGACTCTTCAATAAGCTCCGCCATCACTTCACTTTGTTCGCCCGCCGGATATACCGGATTCCGCAGTGAAGACAGTGAACCCCGCCTACCTCGCCTGCGCGCCGGTTCGTCAACATCAAGAGATAGTCGCGGTCGGTGGTCTATACGAGGCCGTGACCGTAGAGACTCTGTCGTCGAAAGGGCTGGAGACGCGGAGCGAGCAATTGTTTGAAGAGCGCGATTCGCCGTGAACAACTCTGGGGTGAAAGTGGAGGGTCCAGGGACGGGAGGCAGAGGACCGGTAGGCGGCGAGGACGGAGGTGGGTTCTGCGCTAACGACGTCGCAACCGACTTCGGTGAACACGGCGACAGCGTAATAGAGTCCGAAGGAGAAGCAGAATTTGTGGTCACTGCAGACCCAGCGGACACCGACGGCAACCAACTCGATGCAGACGCAAAAAGAGACGGGCCGTTCAAAAGACTACCCGGCGTGGCAATGGTCGGCGTCCCAGGAATGTGACTGGGTGGAACGGGAAAAGCTTCGAGGAGGAAGGGGACTGGCGTGCGCCGCGATATACGGGGAGCGGGTGAGGCGCGCCCCTGGGTTTGTGACTCTGAGGATACACGGCGAACTTGGGCGTCGACGGCGGGCGTGAGGTCTGCAACCCTAGTATGGGGATTAGGGAGGGCATGAGGGGGAAGATCAATGAGGGACAGTGGCGGGTCGAGTGCCATTCTCGAGGTCACAGTCGCCATGATTGTCGTTGTCGCGGTCGTCAGCGTAGTCGGCGTCGTTGCGGTCGCCCCGTCCGCCCAGGATTGCCGACGAAGCAAGGGGGAAAACCAAGAAACGAGATGGTGAGGTGAACCCGTGGCGTAGGTACAAAGGTGCCGTTTCCCACGTTCGCTTCCCGAGAACGTCGGTTAAGCGCCTTACAACATAACTTATTCTGGAACGCTCCGAGGGGAGAAACGTCGGCTATGACAAGACGCGAAGTGTCGCCAAGCCGTCCGCGAGCAGAGCTCACGTTCACTTCCAGTCAGCTGCCCTCACAGACAAGTTGTAGTCCTAATGGACTCGGATTAATTTCCATGTGGGGACGCGAAGAGCACCGGACCGGTTATATATACCAGAATGATCCGCAAAAATGCAGATGTACGTATCATGGGAAATTACACCAGACATACTAGTGCTATGTACATAGCATGTCGGAGTACGCATTCGCCTGGCAGAGACTACCATGACCAGCGTAACGCTTCGCTCTGTCAAGCTCCGCACCCCAAGTTGGCAGCCCAAACCTGTCCTTATCGCTGCCCACGATGCGCCCCAAGTTGTGAACTGAACTCTGATAGCAAATCTGCCGTCAGAATCATCATCGCTGCATCTCCACTAGTGACGATTGACAGCACCCACCCCCATATCCGACCGTGAAATTCCCAGCTGTCACTGACACTTCAATGAATCGATCACAATGTTGATACTTGTACATATGACGTCGGGTCCGGCCCTCCCACAGTGTTCCGCTGTATGTATCTGTCAGTCCAAGTGCTCAACACATGTCGCTCAGTCTCACGTCAACTAACGTTCAACGTTCAATTTTGTACAGGCGTTGTGGACTCCAAGGTGGGAGCAGTGGTATATTATTCCATTCTCGAGAAGTTGTGGTCTGGGAGAGAAAACCCAGGGTGAGCCGTTCAGGTTGCATCACAATCCACTGTCGCTTGGCGACTCTCACTTTTTTTAACACTGATCAGTTGTCTCTCCCTCAAGGGAAATTTTTTCTCGGAGGTATTGGCGCCGCAGACCGAAGAGGAGGCTCAATACATTCTTTTTTTTTTCTAGGGATCACCCTGAATTTTTTTTTTTTTTCGTCTTATGACTATGATCAAGATATAATGGGTTGACCGTTGGTATGTACTTACTCACCTGAATCCTGATATGCTCGCTCACCCATGATCATGCCTTCGCATTCCAAGGTGTCTTGCGGGTAATCATAAATTACTCGACCGGTCAAAGTCCTTACTATTCACTCAGACGATACGCCACCTGGTCGCTAGGCTAGCTGGTAATTATAAGGTACCAGAACAGTGAACTCAGCGACTGTGCGACCCGACAGGTTCGCTTTAGTAGTTGATCAACCTTATGCTTTTCCGCTGGAAACCATGGCACCACCAATCTTACTATAACAGGAGCGAACTTTGTAGACGCACTCTACCCGACCATTTTGACGTTCACCGCCAGCCCAGTCCACCGACTTCTTCTTTCGCTCAAGCTCAACATTTTGACACTCTCCCGGGCAGTCCCCACTTTCCTCATGCTGGAAGGGTCATTCTACACCTGTCAAGTCAAACATAACTGAAATTCAATGACTCATGTCACAGGCTGTGCATGCAATGTAGGCAAGCTTCTTCTTTTACCCCACAAGGCATTTTTAATGATGGTAGAGCGCAATCGCACTTCCTTATTGGTTTCTTTTTGTTCTGCGTTAGTTGAGTGGGCATCGACCTAACAAAAACGATCGATGATCCGAGATGCATCCCAGGTTTAGGGTTCGTTATGTATGTAAGTACATCATATGTTATCTGTATCTGTCTACAAGGCCCGGGTCAGTGTATCTTATCGCGATTACGTGGAACCATGACAAGCCCTACGTCGTACGTCTGTTCATGTGTCACTTGAATCGGTCACCGCCAAAGACTACGCATTTGTTCCCCTCTAGCCTGCAGCTTCGTCGATTAGCAGATTGCGTGATCGGCCCAGGACCTTGATCCGTACGGAGATGCTACACTTGAGTCTCGTTGCCTGCTGCTGCGACGTATGGAATTCAGAATACAGTTCAATACAGTCCAGTTTAGCGGCGCAGCAACCGCGGTGCTCACCACTGCCACAATTTTTCTCTTGGGCATTATTGGAGATCCTCGGACGCAGTCAATGTCGACTGCATGATCAGTGTCACAGTGCCTGTCTGGCTGTTTCACTCGGTTCGAGAATAAGTGTCCGAGAGCAAGCGCGGTCATGTTCGTCGCGATGTTGAAACGTTGAAACTCCGAGCGTCTTGATCCTGTCAAACTCCATTCTGAAGTTCTTCCTCGCTCGTCGGGTTTTCCCTACTAAATTGGCGTCTGGGAGCAAACACAATATTCTTCGGAGTCGGGTCAGAATCCCGAAGTAGGTCAGTTCTGTAAGTCCATGCAAGCATGCTCGCCCGATCCTCATCGTTGCTTGATTGTTGTCATTGTCATTTTTTCCCGAAATGAGGATGACGCTGACGTGGTTTCGACTGGCTGTCCACCGCACAAGCGAGCGACCAGAGGTACATATTTCGACTCTGACTCCGATCACCATTCCTTTCTCCACGTAGGCCTACGCTTGACAGAAAACTGACCACAAGCACGATTTGCTGACCCCATTGAGGGCTTCCTCCATCGAATCGGCGAGTTCAACTTGACTTTGGGCAAGGGCCGTTGATCGCCGAGGACTTTTTTTTCACTCATAGTAATGGCCAGGATCCGATTGTTTTGGAAACCACCCTGGTACCTTTTTTCATTCTCTGATGGGACTCTAGTCGTTTGGACGACGTGCACGGAGCCCGTATCATCTCGGGCGGGCTGTGCCACGCCAATCTTACCCCGACGAACGCGCTTCGCCCTCCGTGTCTATCGAGGGTTTTTCACCATATCCTTCTCAACATCTACACATACATGGATGTGAATGTGCTCGGTAACTGGTAACTTTCGCCAGGAAGCTGATCACCGATCGTCACGCTTCTTCGATTGACTCGTCAATGCGCGGACCTCCGCATTGGCTCACAGCGCCGAGATGGAAGGCTCGAAGAAAGGCACAGATCGACTGCGGGGCGTCCCCCGCGCGTACGAGCGTTTGGCATTCCCCTTGGTACGCAGCAGCGGCCCTGGTCCTGCTCTAGCTCCGATCCATCACCTCCTCCAAGGAAGATGGCTAACGTGTCGAGAAGTCGTGGGCGCAATTGCAAAGATCGTTCTGCGATCGGGGCTCTTGCAGCGGTCGTTCCGAATTTGCCTTTTCTGCGTATTCGCCGAGGGGACTTGTAAAACGCGCACACAGGCACCCGTTGTGTTCGGACGTTCTTTGCTGCCGAGGCCCGAGACCCTGAGCAAGCAGAGAGGCTCACTCAGGTCGTTCGAAGCATTGTATTCTTTATTGTTTTACACAGCAGTTCGGGGAGGCTTTGCTGAGGGCGAGCTTCGGGAACGACGATGCAGGTCGCGTCGTAGATGTTTGGGGTTTCTAACCTCGGACTCGTCGGTGTAGTGGACGGGCCGGGAGCTTGACATCAACCTCTGAACGCGCCTTCGATTCCGTACCATGGGAGGTCATTCCGAATCGGGAGCTGGTCGGGCACCGGGCAGACAACTTTCGGAGGCAGGCAAACAGAGTCGAGCGAGAGCTAGCTAGCCAAATTAAGGGATGACTCCGGGACTAGCGGTGGGAGAGTCGCGTCGCAGATGTTTGGGGTTTCTTCCCTCGGACTCATCGGTGTAGTGGACGGGTCGAGAGCTTGACGATTCCGTACCATGGGAGGTCGTTCCGAATCGGGAGCTGGTCGGGCACCGGGCAGACAACTCTCGGAGGCAGGCAACCAGGGTCGAGCGAGAGCTAACCAGGCAAATTAAGGGATGACTTCGGAACTAGCGGTGGGAGACGCCGCCCAAGTTGAACTACGCCGAGACGACAGTTAGAACCAGGGCCCAGGGGACTCGCGGCCCACTGGCGATCATTGTTCTGACATGCCGGTCCGCCGTTCATCCATGGGGTACGCTAAATTAGGCGAACGAGCGGCTCGAAGGGCGCGGGCGGGCCGCTCGGCGTGCATCCTATCCCCAATGGCAATGCACGACCGTTCCTTCAAATGAATTACGGGACTGGATCATAGATGAATTGATGGCAACGGATACGATACCATACGACGGGATAGTACAAGGTTGGCATACGGATATGGAGAGAGGCACATTCCGCCAGTAGCGGCAGACGTATGAAACATTGATCCATTTAGATACCGGAGTTGTGACTCGTGAGCGTTATATGGTTACAATTATCTCAGAATTCGCTGGATTGCTTTCATTGTCTCGGATGGGGGACCGCAGAACCATATCGATCTGTTCATTCGTGCGAGCTACAGTATATATGCGGGCAGACATGAGAGTCTGCGTAGGTCGTTCGGAGCCTAGTGCCGGCGGGACGATCGACGAGAGAAACAAGAAAGAATGCAGTCGAGCAGTCACCGGAATTGATGGAAGGCCCCTTACGGGGTCAAATCAGGCGCTGAAGAGCTGTTGATTGATGCCGAAGCGCAGTGCGCAGCGATTGCAGTACTTACTTGTTCCTGTATCCGAATCGACGTCGAACCCGTTCGTCCCGGATGGTTCCTGATTCCTTGAATTCCGTGCATGATGGACAGATGCGATCGAGGAGGGTTGATGATAGGCGGCCAGGTTGCCAACGTCATATTCATGAGGTTGATCAACGAATTGTGTGTACATGTGTATGTACTCTTTTGCACTCGGAGCTGTTGACTGACCGAGTGCCACTCAGTGTCCGACGATCGGTTTATGTACATGACGCGTTCGCTCATCCCGCGTCAGCACGTGTGTATGTGGTTGCACATGGGACAACGGCGGATGCCGACCAATTGATGACACTGCACCCGGAAATGCACCCGTGTAGTAGTACATAAGTAGCGTGGCAATAAAAAGGGCACGACGAGCCACTGATATCAGTGGCGTTCGCTCGTGGCGGGACGGGTGCTAAGTACATATTCGGGAGGGGCAGCGAAACAGTGGTTCGTTAGTCTCGTCAACGGGTCCTCAGTCACCTCGGGATCTTCCGATCAGTTCCAGGAAAGTATCTGCCATCGCCGCTAAAACGGAACGTCGGGCTTCGAGACTAGTGGTTCGAGGAGCGCCCAAGCAAGTATGGCGATCACCGGCTGTCGACCGTGGGACTGACAGAAAGAAAGGGGGTGGAGTCCAATTCAATGAGAAGAACCTCGAGGCACCATGTCGAGAAATCGTGGACATGATCACATAAATTAGCTAGGGACCGACCAGGGATTAGCAAGGGTCACACTCGGCACCTTATTGCGAAACAGGCTTGATGTAAGTACGCCACGCTAGAAGCTCTCGCCACTCGCCTTTCCCCGGATGAGGCAGTTCGGGCGTTTGAATGATTTGACCTTTGTTTACATACTTCTTTTTTTTCAACGCCCGAGTTTGAATGGCAAGTTACTAAGTGGAAGACGATTTGCGTTATGATTAGTGAGAAGGTTTGGCAGGGACCAAGGTAAGGACCCTACTCGGGGACAAGAGGAATCTCCGAGCCCAAGACCATTACGGCGTCCTGCCAGTAGTACTTAGTCCTGATAGAGGTTACGATTGTCGTCCATATACAGACTATCCCGACGCATCGCACATGCTGTATTCATTGGGAGAAGGGGCTTGCTTTCGCTCACGTCAATAGCATCCGCACTCACAGCAGGGTATTTCCGATTTTGGATGAGTGTAGGCCATGATAGGCCACCCGAGCGTATTAGGCATGGAATGGGAGCGGTGATAAACTCCCAGAAGATGGCAAAGGGAAGTTGACTGGACCCGCCGGCTGGTGGCTCCTCTGCCACTGGCACATACATAGATGAGCGCTGCACCATTATGGCATGGATGGCTTGATCGTCATCGGGATGGTACGGATACCGATACTTACGACTAGTGCGATCCCCGGGTGCCTCTCTGCTTACGAATGGACAGCGTGATGGGGGAGACTGCGGATGCGGAAGGGCCCGGGGAAGATAACTTTGCAAATTTTGCCACCGATGTCTCGCACTGCACTGGATGCCTGAGTAACTCGGCTGCTAATCACCGGCGGTCTGTTGTCCACCGACGTTGTGAACCATAATTCACGAAAGCAGGCGTCAAGGGTGAAACAATAGAGTGGCGACGTATTGTTGGTGGCGGCGGCCTGAACTTGAGAGGCATAGAAGGGTGAGAAGACGGTGGAGGTAGAAAGGACTCGGCGAACAGACTGTTCGATAGAAAAGCAAAAGGCCAGATGAATAGATCCCGGAAATCCATGCATTACCTTGGACTAAAGCACGCGAGGAAGACCCAGACCAGAAGCAAGGGGTATTGCGGAAAGAATACTGATCTGATTTGCAACACTGTTGTAAAGATAAGCGAGATCCGATAGGCAAGGATCATCATCAAGGGTCCGAAGAAGCGCGTTTTTTGAGGGTCCTCACGAGCGTGCTTGTCGGTATACGTCTTCCGAGGAGGATTGCTGTTGGTACAGCTGTGAAGAGACAATATGTGTGTGGCAAAGAAGGTATTTTGTTGTTGAATACGATGTGGGATTCTATTGATAGGACGACCGGGAGAAGATGCCCATCTGTGGACAGCGCCCAAACACGGGTCGGAGAGGTAAGGGTCGGATGTGGACGAGGAGAATTTGAATTGTGACAGCACTAATTCAAGGCGATACAGTAGAGACTCGATCTACCAACTCCGGTAGACCCGCTGCTTTGGAGAAGTGTGGCAAACTGCTATGGAGACGAAGGAGTGTTTCAGGAGAAGGAAGATCCTCGGAGTGAAGGTACTTTACGTAGAAGAGAGCACGTGGCAATAAGCCATAGCATGATCGGTCGATCTCGGAAAGTCACGGTTGCAATGAGAGAGAGAGGAAAGGAAGCGGTGTGTGTGGTGGGAGCAAAGGGGGAGAGATTGGAACCAAAAAGGGCAGGGGAGAAAGGGACGCGGTGGAGACGACGGCTCGCCTCTCTGTCCGAACGACCGCGCGCATCCAAAGGGAGGTAAAGAACAAAGACGCATATTTACTTGTCTCTGTTGTAAGATTTCAACGCATACAGTCATGTTTCCGTTCTCTGACTCTCCGCCTTCTCCCTCAGTAAAGTCAGAGTCACCACACGGAGACTCTCCTGACTCGTTCGCCTTCTCTTTCCCGATCTCCTCTGACCGTCCCTTCTACCGCTTCGGCATGGACCCCTGGCCACCCAAACGCACCATTCAACTCGCAGCACTCTCATTCCCCGGAGACGACTACGAAAACCCAGACGAGTTCAGCGACCTCCCCTCCGCCACCTCCAGTGGTACCGCAAACGACCGGATCATCCGCCGCAGGAGCAGCAAAGGCAAGTCTACCACTCTCGCTCGGGTTCCATGCTCACTCCCCTCACAGCCTGCGACCAGTGCCGCAAGAGCAAATGCAAGTGCGAGCGCGCACCCGATGCCGACGCCTGCAAGAGTTGCATCATGCTTGGTACACGTGAGTCCATCATTGTTTTCACTTTCCGTTCCCTCTGACCGTCTACTCTCTTCTTATCGTCGCCTCGTTGCTTGCACCTCGTCCACGCATCCTTCGTCTCGCACTTCCCTTATCCTCGTCCTCGGAATTCTTCGTGCCATGTCATTCCCGCTCCACTCACGCTCTTACGTCAGCGTGCACGTTCTTGGGTCCTTCCCGTAAGCGCGGTCCACCCAAGGGGTACATTGACGCAATCGAGGCACGGCTCCACCAAACGGAAGCCCTCCTTGGCATTCTCCTGGCCGTGGAAGCAGACCAAACAGACCGTTCCGACACCGCCGATGCACCTGGGAAATGCCCAGAT
>JBBPOL010000206.1:0-17294 GCA_038091435.1 Leccinum variabile | reverse complement strand
CTTTCGTCCTGGCCGACACGCAATGGACGGCGCTGCCGGCATGTAACATTATTTAGTCGATTGCTTACGAAACAACATTAGCATATCGGCCGGGGCACCAAAATGCTCTAACATTGCTCGGCCGATGTGAAGATAGAAGTAGGTTGCATCTCGGCCGAGCTGCATACAACGTGTCGGCCAGCGCAGCAAGCATTGCACTTGCTGCGCCGGCCGACACAGATGTAGTCATCGTGGTGTATGGGCTTTCGTCCTGGCCGACACGCAATGGACGGCGCTGCCGGCATGTAACATTATTTAGTCGATTGCTTACGAAACAACATTAGCATATCGGCCGGGGCACCAAAATGCTCTAACATTGCTCGGCCGATGCGAAGATAGAAGTAGTTTGCATCTCGGCCGAGCTGCATACAACGTGTCGGCCGGCGCAGCAAGTGCAATGCTTGCTGCGCCGGCCGACACAGATGTAGTCATCGTGGTGTATGGGCGCGCGTCCTGGCCGACACGCAATGGACAGCACGGCCGGCATGTAACATTACTATTTAGTCTGATCGATTGCGGAACGACATTAGCATATCGGCCGGGGCACCAAAATGCTCCAACACGGGTCGGCCGATGTGAAGATAGATGTAGTTCCCATCTCGGCCAAGCTGCCAGTGCACACAACGTAGTATCGGCCGACGCAGCGATTGCAATGCTGGCTCCGCCGGCCGACACATAGTTAGTCGTCATGGTGTATGGGCTTGCGTCCTGGCCAACACGAATGGACAGCACGGCCGATATGCAAAATTTGATCCTCAACGGCTGGCCCGATGCTTAAGTACTGACCAGGAAGTCATGGCCGATACGCACATACTCCTATCTGGATGTGTTGGCCAGTAGATAAAATTGGACCCTACTGGGCTCTCCGCCGCCTATAACTCCACCATTTTTCCTTCAAATAACCTTCTCCCTTCCTCAGCAAATTTACAAAAAACCCTCTCCATCCTCCTGGCAAAGCTTCTCGGGCCCGACTCCTGGCTTTCGTGGGATCTTTTCTCCCAGATTTGCTGATTCTTACCAAACCAGTTAACAGACCATCTCATTTCATATCTTACCCTTTGAAGCTCCTCTTCCCACCTTTGGTACCTAGCCCTCGACTTTAGCCAGGATACCCTGTAAACTAAGGAGTTGTACCAAGAAGCCTCTATAAGTTGGGCCTTCAGATATTGAATAGCAGCAACTTACATTCATCCATCCATGGGTTGGACCCACTTTTGACTCCATCCACTCTCCAGAGCCAAGGTAGAGAATCAGATCCCTGCCCATATCTGTTCTCCTCGACTATGTCTTTATTGACCCGGAGATCCTTCTGGGTAATTTTCTGATAGTTTTGCAGGACTACATCCCCTGCGCCCAATCGAACCATAGCCAACCTGGCTCTCTCATAACTTTGAGCCAAGAGCCAAATTCGGGCCCGGGTATCCTGAATAGTCTTCCTAGTTCGGGTTCCCGTTTGAACTGACTTTGCCCCTCTCAAGTTCTGCCTGTAAAGAATGGCCAGATTTCCAAGGTGTGAGCGAATCTTTTCCAGGCAATCATTTGCTTGCCCCTTCCGAAGCTCAAGCTCCTCCTCCGAAAGGGTGTTCAGGCCCAAGATGTGGACCTTTTCAGGGGTTAGGCTAGAAGGCATCCAAATTGGAATATCTTCTGGATCAGTTTCTCCTTCTATCGCCCAGTCTTCTTCATTCAGATCAACAGCGATGCTGTCATCTGAGTCATCATCCAAGGGGAGTAGAAATGCTCCACCTGGTTCTTCATTCTGAAATGATAGCAGTTCGGAATGGCTCGCCCTGGGTGGGTTGAAGTCTTCTTCCTCTAATTCCAGCTCACCCAGAACAGTTTGTCCCAGAATTTCCCGGACTTCAATTTTGGCCAAAACTTTCCTTCTCCGATTAGCTACCTCCCCTTTCTGAGTTGGTGTTGCCTCATTCGGAAGCTGTTTGGCGGCTTGCCTAAGTTCATCCCTATGATAGAATTAACCCCAAAGTTGAACCGGAAAAATAATGAAAGACTTTACTGGAGGTCCTCCAATTTAATACCACTTATCATCCAGGAAATGTTTGCCAAATTTCCCCTGTTTGCCTCAGAGGATGAGAGAAGATCCAGCCGAATGTCGGCTAAGGTGGGGGCTACAGGATTTGAGTAATTTATAAGAGGATACTGTGAACGAAAATACCTTTCTCCACATCTGGATGGTAGATATCCAGGTATTCACCTCGCATTTCCATGGCTTCGGCTTCCATTTCCAACCATTTCTGAATTGATGTGGTCTCCAATTTGCTGGTGAGTTCATCATATACACCCTTGGTCTCTTCCAAACCCCTGGAAGCCTTTCGATATTTATCTAGCAAAGTTTTCCCTTGGAGCTACGTGAGTCTGGTTGGCTGAACAGCAGAATAAAAGTGAAAAGCACCCAATTGAAGCAACTTCTTCCAATTAGAGTCCTGCATATGAGCATCGTAAGTTTCCTGCCTGAATGCAGCTGACATGCTCCGAGCAGACGGAGCAATCTTATTCAAAGGAGCCCATAAGGTCTCCAATATTTCTCCATCCACATGGCCAGCGCCCTCCACATAGTTGAGGGAAAACCTTGGGTAGCAACTAATTTTGTGGGCATTCAGGTGAAATTTTCCCACCGCAGGAATGGTTTCCATGGCAGGAGGAATGTGGAGAAATCTTCCATTCTCCACTCGAGCTTCAAATTTTTTGGACCATTGGCAAGCAACATCGTAGATCACCAAGGCAGAAGTAACACCCTGGGAATGGTACTGAAGGGCTTGACAAATGGAGTAATCCACGTTGATCTGTCTACAGAGCTGTTAACTCCAAGGACAAATAAAATGAAAGCAACAATACCTTTCACCCTTTTGAAAATCAACCACAGTCTGTGGAACAAAACATCCGTGCCGAGCGCAGGCACAGGCACCAATCCCAGTGCAATCCAGATTTTTAGTACCTGAGTTTGCAGCATTCCACGCCCTGTGGTTCTGGCAAGATGACTTCTACAAAAAAAAAAGTGTAAGAATTATGTTGAAACAACACAGAATGGAAAGCTTGCCTCTTTTGCTTCCATCGACTCTGAAAGGTGTGAATTGTACCGCGAGGATTCCACCATAAAGCCCCTTCCATCAGATAGTCTGACATCATCCTCTGGAGTCTTCATCTTCATATGTTGAGCTGTGAAATTTCCATCCACAACAAAGCAAAGCTTTACAAGCCAGCTACCAGATAAGGAGGTGAGCAAAAGAAACTAAGACAAATGTAAGACAAAAGGTATGGAGACAGCTTTCCATCTCGGCCGACACGCTGCCTGCACCAGCAATTCCGTCGGCCGACTCGGACCTGCCGCCAGCGTAGCCAGGTAGAGGCGGCCGATGCGCACCATCCCGTGTTGGCCGACGCGTAGCTAGTACCTTTCCTTGCGAGGCGGCCGGGATACCCAGCCTCATCGATACTAGCAGGTCGGCCGAGGCGTGCTAAAATGGTCGGGCGCGTTCTGCGCGTATCGGCCAGGATACCCAGAATCATCCACAGCAGGTCGGCCGAGGCGTACAAAATGGTCGGCTGCGTATGGGCCGGTGGCTGTCGCTGGAGAGACTAGCGTCGGCCGACCCGATTGTGGCCTGCACACCGGCCGTATCGCCCTTTGCACTAATCTGAACACAATTAAGTAAACAAAATCACTCACGGAGGATACCGGCTGCTCCAATCCTCTGGAAGATTTATTCCGGGTTGCGGACAAGCCGGACAAAACAGAACCATCTCAGCAGGTGGGATATTTTGTTTTTCATCAAAAGCAGCTCCTGACCGGCATAGATTATTGAGATACCTCCACACTCGAGTGATTCTCATCAACTCTCGGTACCGGTTCTATCTGGAAATCAACAGCAGCTCAGCAGCTGGAGCAAATTTGAAACTCACGGGGACCTCGTGAGGCGAAAAGGGGTTTGTTAGTCTCTGCAGCTTTGAATAAAAAGACATTGCTGCAGTTTTACATTCCAGGTTATCCAAATCAAATTCCTGGAGGACTTGGAATGAAAAGGCAGATTCTGGCCTCTGGATACTTGCTGGAAATAATCTGGACCTTAGTAGTTGAAGGTGCCTGTCTTCAATGACTGAATTGGTACATTGGCACCAAGCGATAGACTGCTGGAAAACACCTGTGGTGTGAATGACTGTGAGATCTGAGATTCCCCGAGTAGAAGGCAAAGGGTCCTGGGTAACCCTTCCAATCTTCTCCCTTTCTGGGCAGGGGTCTCCTCCGTGGCCCATATGCCATAAATGACCAAGATCCCTAAGTGAGACTTCTCCGTAGCAATCACCTCCCCAGATCTCAAGTTTGTGAAAATGCTGATGTTTGTGAACCTCCAGGGCGCAGTTGCGACACCAGTTGTGAATCCCAAAGCAAGTTTTGCACCTAATACCTCCTTCAGATCCTGCACATTTTTCACAGAGAGAGTCTGGCTTTTCCTGGGACTCCAATTGGAGCAACCCAGAAACGTACTCATCCTTCCAGGGCAACCACTCCCTAAGGAAGTCATTTTGACTCTAATTAATAATAGTTAGTCAAAATACCTCCATCTCCACAGAGGCTAACCTTTGTTTGCCTTCGAAGGTCTGGAATACTAGCTTGTTGAAAGTCACCTTCTTCACCCAATAAAAGCTGCTCAGATTCCAGAACCTGCTCTTCCTCCAGTTGTCTGGGCTTTTTGTAGGGACTGGGCTCTGGACTGCCTGACTCTGACTGTCTCTCTACCTTTTCCATTCTTTGAAAAGAGGAGTTCCCGGCTCTTGTTCTGGAGGGCAAAAGCTCATATACTGAATCCTCTTTTCTTCTCTTTGAAGGGGAGAGTTTTGAAGGAGAGATTTTCTGATTGGATCTTCTGACTTTCCTTCTACCAGACATATTTTTTCTGCAAAGCCAGGTAAGTGGCATTTGAGTAATTAAAGCCAAGATTATGCAAACCGAAGCTAGAGTATCAAATGCAAAAAAATCTATTGAATCCTTGGGAACTTGGGCTAAGAAATAGAGGAATATGGAAGGTAATCAAGGAAAATATTGTTGAATCCTTGGGAACTTGGGCTGAGAGATACCGAGACGGTCATGAACAGCATCTTTTGAAAAATGGGCCAATGCTATCCTTTCCCCTCCTTCCCACGCATGAACTGCATGTCGGAGTATCCTCCCAGGAAGGTATATAGCTGTACCTGCTGGGTATCCAAAACTGGCCTTGAGCTCAGACACCTCCAATCGGGCACTGTGATCTGAACCTAGACTAAGCAGAAGATCAAAAGATTGGCTTGATGACCCTGAATCTTGATGCCAGGGGGTGGTTCGGTTAACAATGATTTCAAACCCAGTAAAAGAAGTGGGCCACTTCAAGTTCTCCCCTTCCTTCATAAGCTGAGCAACAGCCTGTTCCCCTGCATCCTTCAGAGAAGGGTGTACAAACCCTGTAATTTCTTCTAGAAAAGCCTCCAGAGAACTCATATCCCTCAACCAACCAGTGACTAAGGAATCCTTGAGGCAGGGTGACCTCACTATGGGGTCTTCAATTCGCTGCCACAAATTGAACTTTATAAGCGAAATGAATGACTCAGCAATAGAACCACTGACCTCGCGGTTTTGCATAAAATGACCCAGGGAAACAGTAAGCTTTCCCCTGCCAAACTGCTGAGACTCCTCTGGGGTGAGGAAGCCTTGAAGCCTCCAGGGTGTGCTTGCGGAAGTGGAACCCAAGCATTTCTCCAGTTCAGGTCTCAGAGGGATTAGGGATTGGTTGCAATAAGTCTAAGGGTTTGTATTGAGATGCGGTTGGAACTGCACAGGAAACTTAGATACGTACCACTCTGGAAGGGGATATTAGAGATGGAAGGTGCCACAAAAGAACCCTGCCTTCCCTGTCAACCAAGGTGCAGGGCTCATCCAATGAACCCAAATTGGGCAATTTGATATATTTCTGCTGCTTCTCTAGCCGAGCTGAATTATCCGCTGAAACCGGAGAGCATTTGGCCTTTTCGGCAAACCTATCTCCGTCGAAATCTACAAAAACTGGGCAAATTTGCTCCCAGTAGATCTTTTCGAGAGGTACAAACACGTACAGTGGTTGCAAAGCGCAAAAGCAATGGTTACGGCTGCTCGGCGGCGCTCTGTTTCCGCAATTTCGCCCTTACTGGGCAAACGCCTGTCAGATAAATCAGACCAATTGGCCCAGAGTCTCAAACTATAATTAGGTCAGTAAATGGGATCCCTTCCAGTCAAACGGGCGGCTAACGTAGCTGTGTGGCAAGAGGAATGCTTGCCAGATTCAAAACAAAACTTGTTTTGCTGTTTTGCTTTCTCAATCTCTTCTCGCACCAACTGCGCCAGGGGTTCCATGGTTGGGGGGAGAAGGCAGGTCCAGAAAATTTTCAGCCGCAGCTCCTCCGCCCAACCGAGTAGCTGATGACGTATTTTACATCAGCCTGTCACCCTTTTAAGGTCCGCCAGGGTGGCCCGGATGGCGAGCGAGCCGACTATCGCCTATTTGACAAATTCGGAATCCCGGGGAAAACAATTCCCCACAATCGCCGAACTCGCCCGACAATTTCGCCAACTCGCCCCTCCGGAGAAATGTCCAAAGATGAGTAACAATGCTACGGTGGATTGATATTGACGCATCCATACAGTCTGCTCTGATCCAGAATATTCAAGATGCATTGCGGGGTAAAGGTGCGTACGGCAACACGTCCCAAAATGTAGTACAGAGGTACACTTTGCTGCGAACTCGCTGGCAACTTTGTTGAAAGATTTCCAACTTAGTTGTATAAGACATTGAGAATACTACACTGATCAGGATTCTGAGACCAACTGTACTTGTTAGCTCCGCATCCGCGTGACAGTGCTAGAGGGGACTCGGACGAAGTGAACATAAGCAAAAAAAGTATGCCACGCCTAAGACGCCTTCCGCGGCGAGCAGGTTTACGAATGGGCCGAGTCACCGCTCAGGCTGTTTCGTAGCTCTGTACATTTCAAGCGAGAACTGGTAGCTACAAAATTCTTACTGCCAGTGGGTGATAATGGAACACGTTGAACCGGTAGTATTCGAACGAGTCATAGTCGGCAGCAGCGCGGGGTATGTTCCAGTTGCCAGAGATCAACCGGGTGGAAAGCGAGTCTTCAGCGCCAGCACCTCGAGCGCGAGCTCAACGTCGACCCCTTCACGCTAAAGGAGTTCCGTGACTGATCAGCAAGGATCTTGTCGGTCCTGGCCCTTATCCCGCTTACATACTCCATTCGACGAAGAAGTTGAGCAGCCAACTTGACTCGGAATCCGGGGATCGTCTCAGTATCAGTCCCGGCCCCTACCCCTCTTATACGCTCCCTCGACACCACTACCCAAAGCCAATCCGAGTCTGCCTGCAGCTTCACCAGGCGGATCCCCATTCTGCGACTTTGGCGATCTTTGCTACGCGTAGACTCGGAGGGAACTTCAGGGCGCAACCAACTCTTAAAGCCGGGGAGCATTTCTCCCAACGGAAGCTCTCGGAACAAGGGGGTGGTCGTTTTGGGTTGGTCACGTGACTTGACAGCACTCCGCGGAGTGACGCTTTCGGACAGCAAAAGGTTTGGAGACAAAGTATAGCAACTCCACTTTTAGTGGAGTTTTTTTATTGTTTACAACGTAGTACTCGAAAAAAAAAAGTAACTAAAAGGGGGAAAATGCTTCCAGCAGCGAAGGGGCCCTCCCCACTGCCTTCCGCATCTCCCAAAAGAAAATCGTAAAATAAGAAAACTAAAGATGATACGGCCGAGCGAGTCGGTGAGGTGACAGGCCGATGAGCCTGGCAAGGTGCAACTTAGAGATCTGTATTCACGGAGTGAATACAACAGGGAAACGCACCCGGCACCGTACAACGTCGGCTTTGAGGCCCCGGGCCAGGGACGCCGAACGATCAAGACAGGGAAGGCAACACGATTGGCTGGATGCATCGAAGAGTAATTAGTTAAGGCAGGAAGGGATGGCGGGCCTCACCTTGCGTGTCCGTTGTCCCTGCACCCCTCACCCCTCGGTGGACAACAAAGGGGACGAGGCAAGCCTCGCAACGCCATTCGCCGCCCATTAAACCGCCTTGACCCGCTTCAAGTTGTGGACAACGGAGGGACGAGGCAACCCTCGCAACACCATCCGCCGTCGAATAACCCCCATGAGCAACTGGAGGACGACGAAGGGACGAGGCAACCCTCGCAACGCCATTCGCCGCCCATTAAACCGCCTTGACCCGCTTGTGGACGGCGGAGGGACGAGGCAACCCTCGCAACACCATCCGCCATCGAATAACCCCCATGAGCAACTGGAGGACGACGAAGGGACGAGGCAACCCTCGCAACGCCATTCGCCACCCATTAAACCCCCTTGACCCGCTTGTGGACAGCGGAGGGACGAGGCAACCCTCGCAACACCATCCGCCGTCGAATAACCCCCATGAGCAACTGGAGGACGACGAAGGGACGAGGCATGCCCCGCAACACCGTTCGCCGCCGAATAAAAAACTGAGGCAAGAGGGGCAACGACGCGTCAGCATGAGTAACCAGTAAAATCACTTACCTGGTGGGGATCTCCCACCCTTGCCACAACGCGCTGCAGTCGCGTGCAACAAAGGCAGAAGGATCCCCGGGCCAGATCCTGGGGAGCCTGAGGTGGATGCGCCAGAGTAGTAAAGGAGAGCAAGCAGCTGTGAGGAAAGGGGAAAAAGTTGCAAGCGGAGATTCAAACGGGCGCCCACTTTTGTGGGGTTCGATCGCCTGACTCACGTGACATCAGGAAATTCACAGGTTCCTTACTCGAACTTTTACTAACTACTTCCTTCCCTCAGCACGAGACGTCGGTGTGCCACCACCACACTGCCACCGTCAACGCGCGCGACGCCGACAACAACGGGTCGACGTGTCGACACGCTGGACACCCCCCCCCCCGCTTCACCTTCCCTCAGCACGACACCTCGGTGTGCCACCACCACACTGCCACCATCAACGCGCGCGACACCGACAACAATGGGTCGACGTGTCGACACGCTGGACACACGGTGAGCACCCCTCCTCGCCGTCACCGTCACCCCGCTCAAGCGCTCACCTCCTCCATCGTTCGTGCAACGCCGCCACCACCGCCATTGCCACCTCGCAACCACCACCACCACCACCACCACCACCACAATGACGACGACGACACGCCGTGGCACCAGCATGCCACGATGCGACGACGACGACGACGGGAACGGGAATGGGAATGGGCAAGATGGAAATGGGGGGAATGGGATAGGACGACAGCGACGAACGATGCGACGTGGCACCGCATCGACTGACGCAACGGCGTGCCACGACGCGACGTCGACGGACGGAGCCACCACCACCACCACCATGATGCCGCCGCGCTGACCACGCAACACCGCCGCCTCAACCGCCGTTACGACAACTTGAATGACGACGGGGTGCCACCACCACTTCCGCTACGACGACGACGAGGCGTGCCACAACGAACGGCGACGCATCGACGGCACCAGCACCAGCACCAGCACCAGCACCATCGTCACCACCAGCACCACCGCCACGATGACGACGACACAACGGGAACGGCAACGGCAACTTGAAAGATGGGAACGGGGGGAATGGACAGGACAACGACGACGAATGACGCGACGTGGCACCGCGACGCGTCGACTGACGCAACGGCGTGCCACGACGCGACGACAACGACAACGACAACGAAGATGGGAACGGGGAGAACGGGACGAGACAGGACGACACGCCGTGGCACCAGTATGCCACGACGCGACGACGACGAAGACGAAAATGGGAACGGGGAGAACAGGATGAGACAGGACGACGACGACACGCCGTGGCACCGACATGCCACGACGCGACGACGACGACGACTCGGGAACGTGGGGACGGGAACGGGATGGGACGACACCACGACGACGGCAATGGGACGAGACAGGACGACGACGACACGCCGTGGCACCGATATGCCACGACGCGACGACAACGATGACTTCTCAAGAACGGGGGGAACGGGACGGGACGACGACGACGACGAAAATGGGAACGGGGAGAACGGGATGCGACGGGACGACGACGACGACGACGCAGACGCAGACGGGATTGCGAACGGGGGAACGGGACGGGATGGGGCATAGTGATAATTTTTATTTACCGTTCTACTTAGCTACGTTTGATTGCTTGTCGTGCTTATGCATTTTTGCTTTGCTGGTTTGGACTGCTTAGATGCGATTATTTAATTGGCTTGCTTGTGAAAATACCATAAGTGTGCCAAAGCCGAAATAAGTAACGTGTGGATTTCCTGATGGATCATATCAACAGACCGGCTTTGCCCGCGGAATTCGAACGCGGTGTACCGTAAGCGTGCCTCGTTTCCTCCAGTGTTCAAATTTACTTACCACTATTACCGGCACAGCGCGGACGCTCACGATGGCTCCTTCGAAGTCAAAGATTAAGTCGGGCTTGACGCCCAACCAGCAACTCAGGCTGCGAAAGTCGACCAGGAGCAGGCTGTTGGCTAGAACAGCCTGCCATCCCCCCGTTTCCAGCCTCATCAACGCGAAGACGAAGCAGACGGTGAAACGCAGTACTTGTGGTCGGGCCCCCCGCCTCGACCTTCAAACATTCGTTGAGCGGAATTCCCCGCTGCAAATCACCCCCACTTTACCATCGTCACCGCTCCCCACCTTTTCTCCCAGCCAGGCTGACTCAGAGGCCGCCATAGCCAGTGATATTCACGACAAGGTGCGTGCATTTTATTTCCAGCTGTGTTTTCTCATTTCTTTTTTGTTTTGGTGTTTACTAGTTCTGCGCTCTGTGTCACGATGGAGCAGACACGCAGTTCTGTTGCAGCAATTGCCCTCGGGTCATCTGCAACGTGTGTCTGCTCATCCCGGATGGTAGCCTCTCGATCGTCAACACCCCCGATGTTCGCTTTTTGTGCCTTAGTTGCCATGAACAGGAGGATTATAGAGAGGGTGGGAAGGGGAAACGTTTGTTCCGTCCTTACCAGGCGAGTAATTTCTTTCTGAGTCACACTTGAGGAGCTCGAAGCGATCTTTTTCACAGGGGTTCACAGTGCTTCAAGACGGCCAGCAGGTCGCAGCGCTTCCCAACCCACCCATCTTTGCAAATGATTGTGGCATGTATATTTACAAGCAGACCATCAACCTCCCACTCGCCATCATTCACCTCCGTTGCGCCGAGATGCCATCTGAGGGATCCCCGCCAACGGTATTAGCTGAGTATCTCCACTCATATTACCCCGCAGAAGGATCGATGCTCCTACATGACTACGAATTCGACTTCGGAACTGCCCGCAAGATGGACGACCACAAGAGGAATATGAAGTTGTTGGAGGCGAAGCTTCGTTCTACTCCCCCCGGCCGAATCATAATATTCATCACCACTCACAGCGATGAAAATCGGGGTGATTTCTTCGCCGGAAAGGATGCTCAAGGGCGCAGGTTTTCTGTGGAGGTTTCTCAGGTCAGATCGATTTTATCTGCCATCATTCCAGAACTAATCATTTTTTAGTTTTTCGAATTTCTATTTCCATCCTCGCTAAGGGATGTCATCCGAGGAGGAACAATGGTCCTCTTAACCTGTGGCTGGATCCTTTCCTACCCAGTGTCGAGATCAGGCCTGCTTCGGTCTTTGGAAAGGTAAGCTCAGCGTGTTTGCTCTTTTTGGTGTAGAATTCTAACTCCTTTCTTTTGTAGCACAGGATTGAAGGAAGTCATCGCCTTCACTGCGACCCGATTTCAGGGGGCCATGGCCCCTCCCTTTCTCAACACCTTATTGTTTTCTTGCTTTATCCAGGGATTTGACCTCCGGGATGCCATGCCTACCGCCCTCTCCAACAGTTTCGAACTCGGATCCCACTCCGATGTCGTCCTCTTCCAGTTTTCCCCCTCATCCTCCCACCGTCCTTCCTTGCCGCTTACCACAAAGTTCGTGTGGTGGAACTCCAACCACCGCCCCTATGGATTCACCCTTCCTATGGCGTGCCCGGTATGTAATGCCATCAGACCTTGGAGCGAGTTCAAGCAGGCTGCGGACATGTGGGTGAGCGAATGCAGGAATCAATCCTGCGGGCTTCGAAAGGATGGTTCCAGGTACCGGCCAACTGGGAAGCAGTGTGGGAGGAAGCCGAAGAACCTCCAGTTCCTTACCCCGCCAAGCAGGCGTACTAGTGGCTGGTTTGCCTTGGATATTTCGTCGGATTTTGTAACGGTCCCTCCCCCTTCAATTTAATTTACCTGCGTTTGTACCTCATTTGTTCCTGGCCCGATTAAGTGCTGACCGTTGGAACTGTTGTCGGCCGGTATGTTCAAATGAATCGGCCGACACAAGTCTGGCACATCGGGACCGCAGATCAGCCGTTCCTGTGGCCCGTTAAACAAATCAGCCGACGTAAGTCCACTCGCGTGGCGCGCGTATCGGCCCACGAAATGCATCGGCCGACCTACATCCCAGACACGTGCCGCGCGTATCGGCCCACGCCGCGTGGAACGATCCACGTGACGCACGTTTGGGCCGATTAATTCAATCTTGTTCACTACCTTTGCGCCCCACATCAATGGCTCCTCCCAAATCCATTCTCCTTTCCCCTTTCAACAAAATACTTGCTCCTTATGAAGACATTTGGAGTTCTTCAAGCCAACCAGGCCGCTCAGCCCTAGCAACTCTGATCGTTTCTCAAATTAAGAAAACAAATAAAGGCAATGGCGTAAACGAATGGGTAAGTGGGCACGATTACTGTCTACTATGGCTAATCTACCTTTAGATGATTCGTCGGCATTTTTGCCGGTTCATCAGACGGTCAGATGAAAGGAGAAAGGAAAAGGAGGAGCTGGTCCGCACCGCTGGCTTGTCCACTTTGAGGCTGTTAGTCCTCGACTCTCCGCAGACGGCCGAGGAAGATGAAGACGACTCCTATGAGTCTGATGAAGACGACGTTGATGATGGAAGCGACTGGGGTGATGGCGCTGACGACTCTGACTCCGAGGATGGAAGCGAACCGGAGGGCGAACGGGGTGGAGGAGGCGACGGTGAGAATGATGGATGGGAAGCCGGCGAGGATAGCGACGAGAAGTCGTATCGCCGCCACAGCGACGGCAGCAGCGATGAAGAAAGTGACCCTGTTGGAAAAAAGGGAGGCAAGGGAAAAGGCAAGGCTATCCGGGGTGGGAGCGGGGCGAGGAAGAGCAATAGGGGGAAAAGCGAAAAAGGGAACTTGAAGGAGAGAAGGAAGACAGCGGGCGAGCAGCAGAGCGAGTGTGAAGATGAAGAAGCCCCACGCCCAGAGAACCCCGGCGCATACAAGAAGAAGTTCACAGATTTCCAAGTCGCCCAGCACATCTTCAAGGACCTCATTGCCGCATTCGACCTGGAGCAAGGTCGCGACCCCTCTGAAAAATCATCCTTCGGAGCCAGAAGCAAACATGCTCATGCTTGGTTCAAGGACGTTTGTTCGAACAATGCGGACCAAATGGCTCAAGTTCGAAAGGCTAAACAAGAATGGAACACCCAAGGGGCCCCCCCAGAAAAACAAGCGCAGTAATCATTTATTTCTGCCTTCGTTTCCTCAATCTCACCCTGGCTCTTTGTTCTAGATATCGAAAGCGTGCTATGGGTAAAACCGTCCGTGAGTTTATCGAAGCAATGAGTCGAACAATGGGCGTCCATTGCGTTGTGTGGCTAGGCCACAAATCGTCAGAAGGCGGGGTTGACCTTTGCGTGTGAGTGCCAGAGCTCAATCTTGCTCCAGGACCTTTCAGAATAATGAACGACTGTCACTTTAGGATGGAGTCAGAGCCCCAGGTCCGCAACACCAAGTTCACCCGCCACGAGATGGGGAAGAAGGTCTCCAAGAAATTGGAAGACCAATTGCTGGAGTACCTTCACAACGAATTTGGTGAGCTGTCATCAAAATACAGTTCTCACTGACTAACTTCAAGTTGTTGCACCAGTGGACGACAGTTCGGATGAAGACAAACCTGCTTCCATCACAGGTAGCAGGGACAAGGTTCGACTGGAACGCGACCAGGACGGGTCTCTAATCCTCCCCTCTGCGAAGAATCTTTCGTTGAACAACCGAAAGTCGATTATCAGAGATGTTTTCAGGGAAGCCTACCGTGCGTCGTTTCTATTTCTGAGTCTTTGGTCTCTTTGACAATTTATCGACTACTAATTAAAATCAGAAAACTTCACCGATAACACCAGGGCCTCTGTCCCCTGGGTCATCCTCTCCTCCTCGCATCAGGAGTATATCGATTCCGATTGCCTCCCTCCCTCCCTAAAGAGTCTCCCCGACCCCTCCAAGCTGCAGGCTGACGATGTGAAGCGAATCTGGTCATTGTGGGACACCAGGCAGAGCAAGAAGCTGCCCATGGTGGTATTCCTAAAATGCAGGAAGGGTGACCGCCAGGAGAAGGAGGAGATGCCTAAGAGACCCAGGAAGGCAAAGAAAAGGTACGTCGAAGTGTCTGACGAAGATGAAGACTCTCTCGGTGAAGGCCCTTCTGGGGCCATCTCTGGCGCGTTGAAGGACTTGCCGCAAGCAGACGGGGAAGAAGATTCAGAGGACAAGCGTCCTCAGGAAGCTACCGGGGAAGCTAAGTCCTCGGACAGTGGTGAGGACTCTGGGGGCGATACTCCTGCTGGGACAATTGGCAAAGCCGAGCCGACTCCGGACAGCTGCAGTCCGGCAGGCAATGCTGGAAGTATTGCCTCGCAGCTTACATTTTTGAGGTCCCTTTGCCAAGCCCAGGTTTACCAGGACTTCGCCTCGTCTGTGGCAGAGTTGAAGGGCTTCCCGGTGAGTCTCATTTGGTATTTTAGGCCTGTTGCTAACAGTGATTATTTAAAGCGTTTGGAGGGTGCCTTTTCCCTTGGAGATTGGTGCTCCTGGGCCTCGCCAAGTATCTGCCTCCCAGCAGAGCTTCACTCCGAGCCCAACCTACTGGAAACGCTGGGAAAAATCACAGCATTGCTGCCCTCCTCAAGCTCCAGAGATAGGATGATTCTCCTTTGCCTGGCCCTGGGCCTTCTTCTGCGAGACATCGCTCGCGTGGTTGAGCAGGAACCCGACACCGAGTTGCCTCCAGCAGCTCCTCACTTCATCAATTCTCCCTTCACCCACCGTCACATCGATCAGGTTCTTGACGTCGTGGGATTAGCCAACAAAAGGCTGGCTGGCTTGTCAAAGGGGAAGAATCGGGCCAACGCAGCTTTCAATAAAGTAAGTCCTTATAAAGTGTCAAATACAATTCCTGATCGACAATTTAGGAGCCTGGTACATCCTCCGCAGCTCTGCCAAAGAGCCCTTCTCCTGCTCATTTGCCCACCATCCACCCTTCTACCTCGACTACCCCCGGCAACGCTCCTGCCCCGCCAGCCAGCGGTGCCCAAAATCTCAAAGTTCCAGCAAGCCATTCGCCCCGGAAGCCATTGGCATCTCCACTTCCAACGGTCGAAACCCTTCCAAATGTTCCTGCAGAAGATACGGCGTCCGAGGATGTCGACCAGCTGAAACTCGGCGAACAGAGCGAGGAGGAAACTCAGGCTGCGAAGGCGATCGACTCAGAGCCTGCCCAGAAACGTCAAAGGGAGTCCAAGGAGGAAGAAGTCGGATTGGCCCGAAAGAAGCCTAGGGAATCGCCGGATGAGTCCAACGGTGCTCCAGGTGGTGAGGCCGGACTCGGATCATCTTCTCAGCGTCATTTGGGTAGGGGGAAGAGGGTCCGGGTTCAGACTGCCAGAGCCCAAGGACTTTGATGTCTCCTTAATTTGCATCACGTAGTATTGTTTAAACCAACTTGAAGTTTACAAATGTAATTGCCCTGTTATCAAACAATTGTAAGAAGTATGTTGGCCAATTCAGAGAATGAGGTAGAATGCTTCACTAAAGCAGGTCGATCTGCTGGCCAACACATTCCGCACGTAGCGGCCGAGATGAGGATGGTGGGGAGTTACGTCTCGGCCGACTGCACAAATGGTGCATTTTTCTGTCGGCCGAGATGTTCAACAGGGTGGAATAGGTACCTACTAGTATGTGTCGGCCGATCGTTGTGCTGGCCAACACGTTCTAGTATGCCCTGCGGCCGAGATGAGGATCATTGGGTGTTACAAGTCGGCCGACTATACGTCGTGTGGGCCGATACCTATGACAGGGTAGAATAGCTACCTTCTACGTGTCGGCCGACTGTGCAGTCATGCACGCGATATCGGTCGATATGTATTCTAAGGCAGCGTGGATTGTAGGTACGTAGCAACCGGCCTCACAGTGTTCAATTTTATCTGCCGGCCGACACATCTAAGGCGCCCCGGCCGAGATGGAAACACAAACACAGGCCCGGGACGCCTATCTGCGTCTCGGCCGCAACTTCCTGGTCGGTATGTACATATCGGCCGGCTGTCGAAAATCAAATTTTACATGCCGGCCGACTCGTCCATTGCGTGTCGGCCAGGACGCACGCACCTACACCACGACAACTGTCTACGTATCGGCCGGCCTAGGATCATTGCCTTCGCTGCAGCGGCCGACATGCCCTTTGCGGCTCGGCCGAGACGAGAACCACTACCAAGGCACAAATATCTTCGTATCGGCCGAGTGAAGTTGGAGCCATGTGGTACGCCGGCCAATACGCTACCGTCGTTCTGTAATGGATCAGCTGTCTGCTCCCCAGGTGAATTTCTCGTCGGTCACTCCGCAGGTATAAATAACAAATAATGTCTGCGTAGCTCGGCCGACTTCATCTTCTGAGAACCCCACACCTGGCCAATACTCAATCAGCGTGTGGGCCGACTATGAAATACAAGCCGGCCAAGTAATATCAGCCCGAAGATCACCACCGGCCGATACATCATCTACGGTATCGGCCGAGCAGATCCTGGCTGGCCGACACGTGGGATACTGATTAGTAGCAGGCTATCACCCACATCCCGCGGTACACTTTGGAGGTCGGCCCATTCGCACAATTGCACTCGGCCGGTACGCTCAAACTCAATCTCGGCCGAGTAGCGCTATAACGCATTTTACAGGGGTCCGACATGGAGTGTGGAACGAAGAGTGCGATGCTATGTGACTGAAAGGTGTGTTCTGATCACTCAGTTCAGAATTGATCACAGTCGCATCGACGTTGCCAAGCACGCACAAACACCATACCAGCGATTATGCTTGCCAATCTGCGTAGGGGTCGTGCTCATTCCC
>JBBPOL010000205.1:0-17305 GCA_038091435.1 Leccinum variabile | reverse complement strand
CTCGAATCACTAGTTCCTAGAACCGATAGTCCCCGGCGCCTCGTCAACAGCCACCTCGCGTACCCTTTAGCGCCCATACCCAGCGCTCCTTTATAGCCGCCCGTGATTGTCCCCTTATCTTATCTGTCACGTGACCTCTCCATCTAGCCACCCATATCACGTGACCACAAGAGTCTTATCTATGACGTCAGTTCCTCAAGGCATACACATGGTCAGTACGTCATCCGCTCCCTTATTGCTATTGGACAACTATATATGCTATCTATGATGTCACACTACGAGGCTACCTCATGTACCTTAGGGTAGGCTAGTTTACATGGTCCGTGCCCTATACCTCGTAGTATAAATAATTGGTCCCCAGTCGAACAAAGGCTCTCTAGCTTTGTTCTTCTCGGTACTGGATCTAGACTTCCTGCCGTGGATCGAGCCTCGCTCATCCTCTCCTTTATTATCGAGACACTATAGAAGGTCCAGTACGCGGCAACCCATAAGCCCGCAGGACGACATATAGGCGCGTATCATAGTCGCGCACACCCTTTACTCATTTCCTCGAATACTCCCGCATAGGTCGTTCTCATTGGTTGGCTGTCACAATTTAGTGCATCAGAGCTCTGATGTGGTTTTGTTGGTGCAGCAAGTTCCAAGGATTCGTGGGATTTGAGTGCAGCATTGAGAGGTTTTAAAGCTAGAGATTTTCATTTTTCCAGTCTGTCAAGGTACTTTCAATTGTTGTTTTTGAAGTTCCAAGATGGGCTTCAAAATCAGCTTTGAAGTTCATTGTAGACTTTGATTGTTTTTATTGCTGCTCGACGTCCTTACAATTTTCATATTTGAAGCTACATTTGTACTTTAAATTTGGCTTTTGAAGCTTGTTGAGTGTATTTTAGAAGTAGTTTTCACATAGATTGAAGTTCGTCGATGGAGATTACACAGTAGTTCAGTGGATCAGGCCATGAGAATTGTACAAAAGTGTAGACTACCACTCTTTGCACAGTGTTTAGCTTGTTGACTTCGGTCATGTTACTACCATTGCACTGGGTGAGAAACCCCCGGATGTTCATGTGGCCTAGAAATCAAAAACATACTGCCCACACAATTAGTCTGGAGTAAATTAGGCAGTGAACTAAATTTGCTTCCAATGGGGTTTGTAACCACCTGCTGGAACTTATCCGTTTAATCCTCTGTTGATCAAACACCGCTGTCCGAAGCCCACATTAGCTGGTAGAACCACCAAAGGGTGGTGTTACGATTGTCTCCTGAACTATTACTATATCTTTTCTCTCTCTCCTTTTGCTTCGCTTATCGCCTTTACCTTATCTTTACTTTGTATCATAGATCTCGGGTGATTTTGCTTGTTCCACATCGCTGACGATCCGACTTTCTCCTATCCCTGTTCCTCATCTTTCCTATTTATGTTCCGACTTCTTCCTATCGATCCTATGACTCGTGATGATGTCATTGCTTCATCATCTATTTATTATCATGACGGGTCTCTGTGACAAGATTCCTTCATATTCCATCCCTGTAGTACTTAAGGACCATTTCTTCGCCTGTAACCTTAAGCTAGAGCTACTTGGAATCCCATTAAGTTCTTTGCCAAACCCTCAAGTCCTTTCATCCTTAGTTCCTTCGAACCTCAGCCCTCTTGGGTGTGACCTTAGTCTTGGAGTGAAGTGACTCTTCATGATATCCTTCTCGTCGAATACCTCAGTCCCCCTTCGTCCTTCGAGTCTTGCCAGGTGTTACGCTTGCTCAACTAAACTCTTGTCCTTAGTCTTTGTCTCACCTCCAAGTCTACATCTGCCCTATCCGGGCCAGCAGTAACAGATGGCAGTACAATACTTAAATAACATTCTTCAACTTAATTTCCATGCTGGGATTTCCACCAGATGAATCTCCAGACGAAAGGGTTTACATCTCCCAACGAAGCGAGGATCAATATTGATATGGTGCCAATATGTTGGCACGTGGTCATGAATTTGACTTGCTGGTTCCGAAAAGTTTCCACAGGGTTATATTACCCGCACAAATGTGCAGTGGATGCAGTAAGAGGTGATGGTGAACCTGAATGATCTAAATTGTGTGCCATGCAGAATACTATGGGGCACAAAACAGATAAGATAGCACTTATATCCTGGAACTTCTTTTGTTGCTGTGACCAGCTTCAGGTGGACATACAAGCCCACCCCAGACAGGATGAATCAATTTTCTAGAAAGCTCTTCAGCCTTACCCTCTACGTTGCTTATATCATTTTGCACAGTGTCGGAGTAGACCCTTTGTGAATGTAAAGGTCGGGGTGGACTATTTGAGGGGAACTGGTGGCACATAAGCATTAAGTTGGGATGAAAATACAGAATAGTCTCCAGGCAATCCTGCAGAGAGAGCTCCGGAACCTCGTTTTGGCTACCTTTGGACCAAAAAGTATCATAATCCTGTTCAGTGACCAACCTTCTGAGTACATTGCTGCCAGTGAAGGTCGACTCAATCTGGCCATAGCATGGTGGTGATTTATCTATGATGACAGCAATATCAGTAGTAGAAAGGAATTGATACTGAACACTGCACTTTGAGTCACCAACCAGACCAAGTTCCGACGACTTGCTAATGTCAAATTTGCCCTGGTGATTGAACGGCTGGGGAGGGTTAGTTATATCTGGCACCAGAATGACTGATAAATAAGTGCCAGCAAAAATTTATACACTTGCTACCTGTGGGCTCAGGAGTTTCTTGTTCAACTGAATCATGTTGGCTGTAAATTCTTTAGCAGTTTTATCTGTTTCTGCAGTGATGTCACAGGAAAATTAACAGAGAACAGTTTCCACATACTAGTTCCAGAATCGGGCGATTTGCAAACACCCAACCTGTCTTGCTTATGACAGGACTTGACTTTTTGCACATATTCAAGTGCGTACATGAGTGGAAGCTGACAATGGGCATGCGGATGCTATACTCACCTTCTGCCACACTTTTATTTCTGGAAGGACCTCTACCGCTCTTGGAGCCTCTTCTACCGCCCTTTCCATCAAGTGTCAACTCTGTTTCCATGTCTGGAAGCAAACATGCTCCTGCCCCATCTGAAAGGAGCTCCTAAATGGGTGGTTTTCCAGATACAACTTGAAGGAGCATTTTTATGTCTGCATACATTATATTAAGAGATGGCATCTTGAAAGCATTTTTAAACCAACCTCTTCCATGACGTGTCGTTAAAAATTGCTCCAACATGGAACCCTTGCCTTGCATGTAGTCCATCATTAGACAATCCACCATCTGGTCACAAACAAGATTGTAGACAACTACCTCCTCAGTCTGGCCAAGGCACCAGGCACACCCAATAATTCAATTCACAAGCATATGAGACCAGCATTGATCCTAAATAAATGTGAAAAGGAGCTTCATTATAGCAGCATTGACTGACAAAGAGTATCACAACCATTGTAGCATTTAGATGAAGGCGAACTGCACCAACATTGGACAGGAGGAGCACATGATACTTCACATCTTTATGGAAGGCGGCAACAGTCTGGTCGCGCTTTGCTACACTTTGTGTACCATTTACTGCCGCGGCACCAATTCCAAATACCTTCAATATCTGAAAAGGATTAGAATAAACAAAATGATGCAGGTTTAGTTGGTTCGACAAAGTTTCTACTTACAAGAGAATCAATGGTGCCATCATTGCAAACTCATGATAAATCAAGATCTTTCTGGACTTCATGTTCAACTGGGGCCTCTGTGGTCCCTCATCTGTCTCAAGTGGTGTCCAAAGAGGAAATGGCATTGTGTTTGCATCAGGGCTCGGAACCCACGGGCAGTTGAGAATGCGGTGGTCGCTGGCATCGACAATGCATGGAAGTTATGAAACAGGTGTTAATGAGTTTGTGGACAAATGATGGCAAACTAATGACACCAGCATGTCAGCTTTGGTCAACCAGATTGCCTTGTATGCAGCATGGGTAGAAACAATGTGGTATGTTGGAGACTCATGGAAAGGAAATGCGGCTTTGGTGTGCCCTTCAAGATATAATTGTTTTAATGTGTTGAGGCCCTCTCCATCCTCGACTGATTCGAGTGCATCTCTACCAGAAATGTGCTGCTTTGGATGGGAATTCCAGGCATATGATATATACTAGACTTACCTGCTGCTGAATCCATCAAGGACACTTCAAATGATTGTCAATTCTTTCTCTGTGAGCAAAAGCTTTGCGACAACCATCTTATAGAGTGGCAAAGATTAGTTGATGATTCTGCCATTGTACCTCTTGGACTTCACTGTGCGACATATTACCCTGTCTCCAAAGCATGTGCGAATAGAGTCAATCCACTCACTGTACACCACACGTACTCTTTGGATGGAGTCAGGTACCACTTGTGGAGATACGTCATCACTGCTGATCAAGGTGGCCACTGTCTTTTCTGCAGAAATAGCTGTGTCCTGTCTTGTTATGCCATGTTGTGCTAACCAAATCTGTTTCATGAAAGAGTTTTCTCGCTCGTCACTATCTCTACCACAAAACAGGGAAATGGCCTCCGACTCTCCGACCCGCTGCAGCCTCTTGCACATAAAAGGTATCAATGATGAAGGCAATCACACCCATGGTAAGGGCAGTCTTGCCTACTCTGACTGCATCAGCGATGAGGACCCCAGGAAGTCCAAACTCGACTGGCTCAGCAGAGAACACTCTGTCGACAATAGAGGCAACACCGACAAGCTGGTTCCAGAGGAGACACAGAGGTTTTATATCTGGGTTCCCAGACATAGATTGTTTCATATTGTCAACATCTCATGCGGCACACAACCCTGAAGCAGATCAAAACTAGAAACATAATGTAGGATGTCCTTCTGAAAAGTTCAAAAGTGAGGACAATGCTTCTTCCAATTGATGTGCAAACTTTGCAACTCCTAAATCCTCAAGATCCTGCCATGCCTCCTGTAGTACTCCAACCTTGGAATTGAGAATGCTGTGGAGGTGTCCGTCATTGATAGCTTTCAAGTCAAACAACTGTATGTGGGTAGCCCAGATCTCTTCAATGTCGCCGGCGGCAGCAGCTGAGATGCATTTCACATTTGCCATCCACCACTTCCCTCGAAGTTCTGCACATGAATTTAAGTTATGGGAGGTGAAATAGTGACGGGAAAACTTACTGGTGTGCTGCTCCATTGTAGCCTCTTCGGGAAGCAGAGGGCTGTTGGATGGTAGCTTCCTTGCCATCTTGATCACTGTTTGCAATATCGCCTCCAGCCCTCTCATCATCTCATATATTCCACCCTTTGCTTCCTCCTCCTACAGAAACCAATAGATAGAGTCTTTATAGGCTTTCAGAGCCTTCATGGCCACACGAAATTCCTTGACAGTCAGCTCTTCCTTCTTTTCCACCTCTATTATATGGTTACTTTCAAGTGCCGACTGGTATATAATGGGATGACTTACTGATAAATGCGCTTTGAGCCATCAACTTTTTGTTCACAGGTGTCTTCATTGCTTGCAAATACCTCTTCTTCTGGTGCTCCCACTCATGGTGAATCACTGAAATTACCGCCTCTTTGAACTCCCCCGGGCCCACAACCCTTGCAAAGTTTGCCAGGCAATTCTCACCAAAAACAGAGCATGCACTGGCAACAGAGTCGATTGCACCATCTGCATCTGACTGGGGGGAAAGTCATCAAGCTTATGCCTACAATTCCAAATAAGAGCATGTGGTGACAACTCTTCTTCCTCCAGGGCCTTCTGGACATGCGAGTATATATTTGGATTGAACTTGTAGGCAGCATGCCACTTGAGAAGTGCAGCGCAACCAGCTGGATGCTGTTCACTTTTGACGACGTGTTGTTTAGCCCTTTCATCCTTGGTATTTTGCAGTGCAGAGATCATGGCATTAAGGGATTCCCACTCTCTGTTGGACAAGACTGAATTTGGCTCCTTGAATAGCCTTTAGGTGAGGTGCCAGAAATCAGTTTGGGACTCATCCGCAAATATGTCCTCTGGGCGATTTAGAATGGCGATGAGAACAAGTGTTTGCATCTTCATTGTCATTTTGTTGAAGAGAAAGAGGAAAGAAAAGTGTAGGTGGTTGTCGTCGTTGTCTTAGTGAGAAGAGAAAGGATGGTTATAGTAGCTAGACTGAGGCAGTGCCATGTTGGTCGAGTTCTTTTGAGAAACTAATCTGAAGCCTGAGCAGAGTAGCTAAGCGAAAGTGTCAACACATGCCAGCACTGCGGCTCGCGTCTCCAAATTGAGAATCAGTCTTTCTCTATGGAGCTAAAGTTTCCATCGCCAAGGAAAGTTGACGTGGAAGTAATGTTTGAAGAATCTAGAGGGATGATCCGTTCAAAGATCCCTCTCAGCACTCATCAAAAACTTATCCAGATCAGAAAACCCCACCAATCCATCTAACCAACATTGGGATCAGGGAGGTAATGGGAGCCAATTCAATCTGTGTTCCCCCAAAAGTGCAGAGGGATCAATTGTTTAGAAATAAACTATTAGCACCATACAACTTGTAGTGATAACATTGAGATGTACCATCCAGATCCAATTTTGAGGTGGAGCTGGCGGCCCAATCCACACTGAAATCTGCACTTTGAGTATTGTACCTGTTCCCCTCCGAGTCGTTGACATCACTATCCGAGTCTTCATTGTCTCCACCCAAGTCTTTGTCGTCTCCGCTCAAGTCTTTGTCATCTCCATCCAGGTCATCCAAGTCATCTGAGTCAGAATCTGAGTCGTCTGGGACTCGTAGGCGTGAACGTCTGTGTAGCATAGCATACAGCAGTATCTCTAATGAGCCTGAGAGCTTCACCAAGCTTTCCATCGACCTCAGTCATGTCTTGCACAGGGTACTGTTAGACTGACAGACATGACAAACTCTATCTATAATCATAGCCTATGCTATATATATATTCAGGTGAAGTCAAACAGATAGACATGACCGTGACAAAGGGGTCTGGTTACATTAGCAAACAAATAGGTAGGCTGTTCGCCCTAGCAGCAAAAGGAAAGAGGTGTTCATTAACATTGATGTATTATGCATATGTCCTCAGTGGTGCATACTACCACAAATGTTCAAGCATGGTCAAGATTTTCTGCAAAGCCAAGTCCAATACCTATGGTGTCAGGGATGAATACAGAGTCAGTGGACAGGCTGCGCAAGTATTTTTAAGGGAAATGATCCCCAAGATGAGAATAGGTTAGTTATCTTGTTCCCTTGCTGAAATTGTCCCCCAATTGAAGGCAAGGACTTACTTGGAATCCAGACCGGTCTTTTGGCTCCCTTCAAAAGTCTGATCCATGCAAGTCCAGGAAATCCAAAGATGTCAAATTCAGCTCAGGCGACTCAATCCTCTGAATCTGGGCATCATCACTGAAATTCTGAACCACATGTTGCGATGTGTCACATCAACACCACCTATGTATGATTTCCATGGAGAAGGCTGGCATGTTTTTTCTTCCTGAGCTGGAACTGCAATGTGAATATCTTCCTCAGTGTCTACATAAAGTGCAACTAAACAATGACTTTCATGTCCTTGTTCTGATGGGTCTAAATTCAAATGGTCAGCGAGACAAGGCACATTCTGTGCACCAGAGGATCCATCAGATAGTATGATCCAATCCAACCTGGAACGAGCTGAAGAAGGCCATCTCAAAAAATCCAGTGGTAATGATGAAGGAATGGACTATGCCTTAGGAGAGAGCTTCAAAATCACACTTTTATTATGGCAAACTTATTCTGCTAGTTTACATGCTTTGAAAGGGATTGAACCTAATCTTATCATGTTGACTGATGCTATGAAGTGCTGGACAGCTGCCAGCATTGATGAGACCCTTCTCCACATGACTTTCAAAGCATCCAATGCAGGCCTGGACAACAATGGAAGCACTCCTGAAAGCCAAGGCCCAAGGCCTTCTACCTTTCCTGTACGAATGTGCATATATTTTCCCAATGCATCTGTCAACTTGCCCCCATGCAAGAATTCTGATTGGTCTTTATTCTGGAGTCAATCTGGATATATTAAATGTTACCACAGATCACAGGAGGGTGCTTCTTCAACAGATGAATTCTGCATGTATAATGCTTTGGAGGAAATTTTTATACATCTCCAGTGCCTTCCTGAAAGTCAAAAAGTGACAAAGAAAAGCAAGGGGCATGTGTGGAAGATTGAGAAAAGATCCTTTGTGTTTGTCACTAATTCTCAGTTTTACAAGATTGAAGGCTTGAGCAAGGAAAGCCAGAAGAAGGCCAGGGGAACAAGGGGCCCACATTTATTGAAGTCAAAGAAGGCCTTGCAAGATGAGCTGTACCAATCTGATGCATTTGAACTGGCTAGCAGAGTGCCAGAGAAGAAGAGCATGGCTTGAGAAGCTCAGCATGAAAATCAAAAATAAATAGAAACCTCCTCAAAGATCAAAAAAAAATTCCTTTGAGCTGCCAGAACTGGAACCTGAGGATGGATTGATTTTTCTAGCCTCCAATACACTAACCATAAATAAGCAGAGTATCTCACCAACCATTCTAAAGCCTTCTGAACATGATGGTAACATTGGCTAAGCCCAATAAAATCAAGGGGGGAAAGGTGAGCATGTTCTCCTCCTGGCTGAAATAAAAATGTATGTAATGGGTGTCAGAAACTGCTGGGGACCATGGAAGCATTTTTGCCTGGGGGTTATAGAACCCTACAAATCCACTGATAACATTTATAAGCCACGAAAAAATCATCTTTATAGACATTCAAGGTTGGTGTGCGATACCACCTTGTGTGATTTATATCTCAAGAACACGACTGCCAATTTTCATTAGTAGCTCAAAATAATCATAGAAAGGGCCTCTATTTTATGGTAACATCCATATTTAGATATACAATTTTGAGTTTGACACTTAATTCAAAAATGGCTCTATAGTATATAAACAGTGATGAGAAGAGTAGGCATACACCTTCCCATGCTGCTATAGCCTACAGTCAAAGGTGATCACATGAGAGGGCTAAGCTAAGCCACAACAATTGAGATGATCATACATTGATAGGACATCTATTGGAGCTGTAATGGCTGTGGAATAGCCTAGGGCCTGTTGAGTATGCTGACTCGAAGGATATGTACATATAGATTTTCATCACCGTGGCAGTAATGTTTCAACAACGTTAACATTGTATCTATGGTACTCTCAGTGTCTCGACTACAGTGTTTCTAGCCATGATCATGCTAATTAAAACTTTTAAACCTGTTCATTTATTGAAGTTTGAGCATGTTGACCAGTGGTGCTGGGCCTTCCTTTTTTGGCCCCCGGCAAGCCAAGGACCCCGATTACCATAGGGCTCCCAAGCAGGTGAGGGGAAATTAGATCTCCGCGATGTATATCGGATAATGATTCACGCTGAATTCACAACTTGAGTACTCATACTACTTACTACTTACTATACACTTGTGATGTCAGCTTCTCCAACAATTCTCACTGATTCTTCGAACTTCAACAAAACACTGGAAGATATCCACCACATTAGCCCTAATGACCCAGAATGAGGTCAGGCCTTCAAGTTCTTCATCTGCCCTTATTAGCAGTGGTCAAGACCAAACTGTCGATGTTAACATGACCCTGCCGTCCCCATTATCCAATTCAATGGAGCTCTCAGATCTCATCAACACTGACTTAGGGCGCGTCTTGGTTCTAAGAACTCGGCAGCATCCCATATACATCGCCTGGTCCATCTAGTGCTACCTGCCTTAACTGCAATGTCTTCCATCCTTCTGAAAACATCTTCCTGTCTGGAATTTCCCCTTTTGCGAGCATTGTCTCATCCTCTTCCCAGGCCCACACCCGCGCTGACCCTTTGACCTCCTTCCTCAGATTCCCAGCTATATACCACAAGCTGATGAATGCTGGTGCCCCGTACTGGGCATCGGTTATGTTGGACATACAGAATTTTGTCTGGGCGAAGATGTTGCAGCAATTGCACGGACACGAGCTGGCAAAAACTCTCTATTTCGAAGTCATTGGCGAGGCTATTCAAAGGCAATACTTTTTCACCATAGTTTGGCAACAAGGCACATTTTATTGTTTTGGATAACACTTCAGGTGACCCATCCCAGCATGCTATTAGCCACCATTTTTTCTATGCAAAATGGAGGCTAATAGCATGTCTTATTAGGGGAATCCCCACAGGCTGTGGATTTTTTTTCAGGACATGGTTTTGTGGGTGTTTGGAACCATTTGGAAGTGTTTGGTGAACAGCCACCAAATATGTGGGCTTCCCAGTAATGTGACTGGGAAGCCCAGTTAGAAAAAAAAATCAAATCTATGTAAAAGGTTATTTGTGCATGTTAGACATCATGAATGGGAATTGTGGGAATCCCACTACCTGCTGGGATTCCCACAAATGTTGTTGTTGGATATTTTGCATTCCTGATGTTATATGATGAAATAAAGTTTTCCCATGCTATAATTTTTTTCCCACACTATTGGATTATCTTCAAATCACTCTACAAATCCTTCATATATATCTTTTGATATCATATAATAGTTCTGAATATTTTTCCCATGCTATAAATTTTCCCACAGTATTGAATAATCTTCAAACCATTTTACAAATTCTTCATCTATATTGTTGTATACTGATGACTTACCAAAGTTATCTAAATGAGCTAAATTTTGTATATATACATTCCTAGCACTATCACATAAAATTTCAAGACTTTTAAATACAGCAAGTGGAACTGCAAGTGAGATAACTGGGGATTTTCTGTGACCATACCACATGACCAAATTGGTGTTGACAAGGATATCAATTGAATTTACATTACAATATTGGGTGTTGTACAGTTGATTTGTGGGATTCCCATATCATAGTACAGGAAATCCCATATCACACTGCTGGACTCCCACAAGACCTACCTGGGAATCCCACTGGACTAAACTGGACTCCCACAACCAATGTGGGAATCCCACACCTTCTAGCTGGGAGTCCCACACCATGTAACTGGGAGGCTCACAATGGTTGTGGGCCTCCCATACCACCTGACTGGGAGTCCCACAACCATTATGGGATTTCCATACCATCTGAGTAGGAGTCCCACAGTCATTGTGGGATTCCCATACCTTCTGACTGGGAATCCCACACCACCTGACAGGGAATCCCATGGTATAAGACTAGGAATCCCACATGGCCCAACTGGGACTCCCACATGTTAGTTGGAACTCCTACTATTAGTGCATGGCCCAACTGGGATTTCCATTTGACATGACTGAGACTCCCACCACTGGCTGTGGGAGTCCCTCATTACCATAGTGGAACTCCATTGGATTTCCTCAGAGTCTCCTTCAGAAAGCTATACATCCTGCCATTGGTTGATATTGACCAATCAAAAAGCTTGTATTGCCGGGATTTGGTGACCATTTTGATCATATCTCAACCAGATTAGATTAGATAGATTAGATTCTTGCACCATTGGAATCACAAAAACAGGGGCTACAATGTTTCTGGTGACACCAAAATAGACTAATGAATTGCCTTTTTTGGAATAGATTTTCGCAGCTTGAAATATAGCCCCTGTCTTGATAGGGGCATGTATGCCTACATTACACCAGCTGTCAGAATCTGCAAATGTGATTACATAAGCACTCCTAAGAGTGGTAACATCATTCAGGAGGTTGTGCCTGAAATTTTAAACTTGACATCCTTTATGTAATAAATTATGTCAATAATGTAGCAGATGTGATGATGGCATCAGCTGTCAGAATCTGCAAATATGATTACATAAGCACCCCTTACAGTGGTGACATCATTCAGGGCTTTATCTAAAGCAGTCATAACCTCCTGAATATGCTATTTACTAGATTTCCCTGCTTTCCCCTCTAGTACCTTATCATATAACTGTTGGGATAATATATATATTGCATAATCTATCATCTCAGCACTTTATGTGACTATATATTACAATTGCTAAGCATATACATAACATATAGATACAATATCGAAAATCTGTTCACATTTTTGATCCCATAGAGTTATTCTCTTATAGAAAATATTCTAAATAGCCAGTCATGTGTCCATACCATGGTGGAATATGTCTAAAATGTGTGCCTTGCTCTATAGCCACCACAATGTCTCACAATTCTGCAAATATGTCAATTTTGTAGGAGATTTATGACAAAAATCGACGAAACTGCTTATTGCAATTGGCACAGGCTCTCCACAGATATTCTGAATAGGCAGATATATGTCTATAGTGTGTTGGAAAGTGTTTGTGATATGTGCCTAGCCAATAATTATCACAAGGTGTCAGAATTTCGAAAATATATACTCAGAATATAGGAGATTTATGAGAGTTGGACATTCAGACATTGTGGTGGCTATGGGGCCAGGCACACATTGTCACAACATATTCCATGATGGTATGGACACATGACTAGCTATTTAGAATAGTTATTGAACCATGGTAGAAACTATAATATCACTTTTATGATATGTTTCACAAATTTCCGAAATCTCCGTAGAATTAAATTATTCACCACATCCCCAATTTAAATTGTGAAAATAGTGTAAAATCATAGGAGGTGCATTTCTACCAGTCCCAGAGGATACAACTGTTGCCCTGACGATATTTTTATTTCCACACATGATATATATATATTAATGAATAAATCGAAAATATGTTGTAGGATGATAGAAATGGGTGCGGAGAAAATGCTAAACCACGGGGAAAATCCCAATATACATTAGCCACATGCCCACCATATTTGGCAACCAGCAGAACAAGTTTGAAATGATTTAGAATTATAATCTCATTTTGCAGTTGTATTTGCTGCATTTAAAAATCTTGAAATCTTTATGTGATAGTAATATATATATAAGACATCCAGCTCATTCTTGTCACTTGGGTGACTTCCATTACACTATACAAGAATATGTATGAAGAAATAGTAAACTTTTTTGAAAATAATTCAATACCATGGGAAAATCTATAGTGTAGGAAAAAAACATTCATAACTTTATTTCATTATATAATATCAAGGGATATAGATAAAGGATTTGTAAAGCAATTTGAAGATAATCCAATAGTGTGGGAAAATTTTATAGCGTGGGAAAACTTTATCTCATCATATAACATCAGAAATGCAAAATACCCAACAACAACATTTGTGGGAATCCCAGCAGCGTACTATGTCAAACATACACAAATAATGTTTTACATAGATTGGATTTTTTTTTCTAACTGGGAAGCCCACATGTTTGGTGGCTGTTTACCAAACACTTCCAACAAACACCCACACAACCATGTCCCGAAAAAAACCCCACAGCCCGTGGGGATTCCCCTAATACAACATGTTATTAGCCTCCATTCTGCATAGAAAAAATGGTGGCTAATAGCATGCTGGAATGGGTCACCTGAAGTGTTGGATAAGGCTTCTAATTGATTTTTTTAGTTTCAGTCACCCTCGACGTGCCGAGGATCACAAACCTAAATGCGCCACTGGCAAGAGAGACGATGATGCAAAACGCCCTCCAGACCAAGAAGCTCCTGCACATCATCGAAGCAGAGGTGACCACAACACCTGAAGAGGACAAGTTCGTGCTAGCATTGATCATTTTGGTTCATACGCTCTTTTACAAAAATGACACTGATCACAATGTTTAACCTTATTTCTAGTTCACAGCCACCTGTGTTTGTTATCGCTCACATGGCTACAAAAATCTGCATTCATCGTCCTTCCTTCCACCAATAACACCTTACAATTCTCCGGACTTCTTCCCCCACCTGAGCAGTTCACCACGGTGTTCCATTTAAAATTATTGAATCTTCTCCAAGACCACCCTTGCAGATGGGGTCTCCTTTGAGAAACTATGTGCTGTTGTTGTACTACTCGTACTACTGGACATGTGCTCTGGCGCGATGGTGTGAAAATGATCTGAATACAATGACATAAACATCTAAATAAATGAAGAGAAGATGAAAAGAAGAAGGGAAGAAAGATGCATGACACGTGGTACTGTGAACAATTTGAAGAAGCCTGAGGAAAGGGAAGACTCAACATGCAGTATGTTAGTAGACAATCTTTGTTAGTGAGGCTCTACTTATGATGATAGGTATCTCAGTACATTTGTGCTGAAAGGTTTAGTACTCCTATTTCCCATATGCTGGATAGGCTACAACACTCTCAAGAATTGATTGGGCAGCTATGACTTTGTCCTATTTCAGAAAGGGACTTAGCACAAACACGCTCAAGGCCTCTCTTGCTGCTTTCCTTCAGCCAGATGACATAAACATGGAAGACCTTCAGTAAGGAGCTGAGCGGATATGGCTTCTGAAGAAGACGCTCTATCCCCCTGTCATCCTGACCGGCCTCATTTGCAACCCATTCACCCCAGCAGTTACCTAAAAACAGCTTCACTGCCTGGATTAATTTTCTTCTTCTTGAAGTCGGTCAATCATAGAGTAGATCCGAGTCAAATAAAAGACATAGTAGTAAAGCCTTACCTATAATAGGGGAGGAAGGCTGAAAAGTCAGAGAGTCACCAGAGGGAATGAGTGTGAAGTTATCAACAGGAGGAGTGGCCCGGGTAACACCATGAAAATGGCTAGGCACATTCAAAAGTCATTGAACCACTCCATCCTTAGGGTGATTGGAGCAGAGTTACCAGTGCCAGCCTTGTGCAGGGGCCTTGTATTGCTATGTGAAGCAGATCTGTTACGAAGTTAAAAAAAAATTAGCCTTAACATATATTTGTTAGTTCTTACCTTCTCCCCAAAAGTGATCTCTCTGTTTTTAGCTCCTCCTTCCAAGATCTCTGAGAGGTGTGTCCATAACTTGAAGTGGGCTCACACCTCTAAATCCACCACTTTCCTCCATAGAAAGAAAGGCTTGGTGAGTCGGTCTGCTGCCGTGTTTCTTCAGTACAGCAAGAATAAAGGAAAGTGATAAGAGGATTTGCATGGCTTTTGGTGGGGCCTCATTTATAGAGGCTGGGTAGATAAAAAGCTCAATTGACTGAGAGGCTGGCTCCATGGTAGGCAAGCAGCTGAAAAGCAATGGAAAACAGTAGAGCGGTGAGTTGAGGGTTCTTACGGCCAGAAAAGACCCCTTCAGGTCCCCTTCTACTCCTTCTCCTGGCAACATTAATTTGAACTGAGGTTTTTTACAATGTATGTTTGGTCTCATACTCACCGATCTTAATTCCCTGTCCGTTCTCCTCTGCTAAATTCTTTCGCATAGACTCAAAGACAGTATGTCTATTTTTTGATCTCTTGCATTGCAGCTTGTTGCAGACCTGACCAACCTTGGACACTATTTAAATCTATAAATTTGGAGTGACATCTCGAGTACTGGTACCTCCAATTGCCTGTCCCATACCATTAGACATATTCCAAACATATTCTAACCATTTTCTGTGCACTAGCTATTTATTTCTAAGTTATAGTGATAGCACATTCTCTTCCATGTTGTCTAGAGGGCTTGAAAAATTATGTCTATATACTTCAATAGGAATTAAAAACTGAAATACAAAACTGAGATATATGTTGGTAAATGGTGTCAGTACATTCATTGGATGTATATGAAGCTTCTACAAAAAATCTGGTAAGATGTGGTGGTCAGAAAAAATTGTTATGAAGAAAAAAAGGTCTTGAGAGAATAGACTCTTTTCATGTGATCAAATAAATTCTGGAGAGTTGCAGGACCATTCCCAATCAATTTCCCATCCTTTAGAATCCCCATGTACACTGTTTTTAACTCCTCAAAGACATTTGTTGAATTGATATACTAGTGAAAGTGGGGGAGGAGGAGGAGGTCATTGGTCACCAGTACAAGATAAATATCCAGTGCTTAGCAAATTTTGAAATATGCTTGATAGATGATATTAAATTGGAGGTATCCTGATGTCACTCTGAATTGATCTTTCCAAAGCAGTGGATAGAAGGGGACTGAGTCAAAGGGCCACTACAAAATAAATAGCCAGTGCTTGGCAAACAGTTGGAATATATGAGACAGTCTATTCGAGGTACTGGTACCCTAGATGTCACTCCAAATTTATAGACATCTACCAAACATATTTCAACTTTTTCCTAAGCACTGGCTATTTAGTTCATAGTGGCCCTTTAGTTCCCTCCTACCCCTTCCTCTGGTAATATCAATTTGAAGTGACATCTAGGATACCTCCAATTGACTGTCCCATACCATTAGACATCTACCAAACATATCATATTCCAACAGTCTCCTAAGCACTGGCTATTTATTTTGTAGTGGTGACTAATGTCCTTACCCACTCCCCCCACCTTTACTAGTATATCAATTCAACAAATGACTTTGAGAAGTAAGCGACAGTGTACATGGGGTTTCAAAGGTCAGGGAATCGATTGAGAATGGTCCAGAACATAATTTATTCGAATGTATAACAAAGTCTACCCTCTCACCACCTTTTTTTCCTTTGTGACAATTTTTCCTGACTATCTCACCATGGGCCCCTGCACAGTGAATACTAGTCAATGTGACGAAGCGGATTCTCCTCTCTAACCTTGAAGTCAAATTCTTCATCATCCCCCTGAATGAAAACGAAAAGTTATTCCAATTTGATGACACTCCAGACTACATCTCTGACTTTGACCTCGGTTAAAACAGTGATAGGCCTGATTAGCGGACTGTTGAAAGTGGACATGGTGAGGAGGGGTTCATGAAGAAGGGGGTGTTGTTGAGGAGGATTTCGGCAGGATCTAGGGTTTGAATGCATATCATGAATGTGGCCTGGATCGAAGGCGCTATTTTTGCCGTTAGAAGTTGAAGCTTCCTTCAGATGTTTTTGTAGGACTGGCTGTACCCGCACTCCCCCACCCAGACAGTGATTGGGGTGCTGAATGTACCATAGCGCAGCGTTAGATCAAGCCACACGTCTGGTAAAACTTCCAGGCTGCCTTCTTCCCCCGGGCCCCTGATTGCGGAATTGGTGAGGTGAGAAGTTTGTATTCCATCTGTTTCATGCAGCACCATTAACTCCTCGAGGCAGGTCCTGAAGTACTTGATTGCATGCTCACAATGTATAGCTCCAGGCATGGATCTGGATTGTGGGTAACCTATGAGAGGTTAGAACTGCGGGCATGACTTATCCCTGCAGAACCTACTAGAGATATGAAAGTTGACAGAAGAGGTTAATAAATGGCGGGAAGCTCAAATGAGCATGCTGGGAGTGCTTGAGTAACAGGTTGATGGCGATCTTTTTTGAGTTATGAAGGCCAGGTGTCTGCTGTGTGGCTTCCGTGGGTAGGGATGAGTGTGGGTGTGGATAATCCACGTGGGTTGTGGGTATGGGTATGTGGTGGTTGTGGT
>JBBPOL010000204.1:0-17337 GCA_038091435.1 Leccinum variabile | reverse complement strand
ATGTGGGCGACAGTGTCCTTTCCATCCACCTGTTTCTTCATTACGCCGTCTTGGTAAACACCCACAGTGGCCAAAAGATCGAGAACGCTCTTGTCCATTGGCTCCAAACCGTCGACGATAAGAGCAACTACGATCCTTTGCCAACCTGGCATGCCTTCCTCCGCAGCTGTCCGCCAGTACCATCCACCATCCTCCAAAGCAGATTCTGTTGCAGAAATACCTCGGGCGTCGGAACGTCCGACAGCCGTCGCACCACCTCGCCAAACAACCCCAGGCTGGAAAACGGCACGACCTTCGCATCGAGCTCGCGGGGAGGACCGTGACCGACGAGCACGGCCAAAACCGGACGCGGGGTAACAGGAAGGTGACGAGCACTCCGAGCGAACTTCCAACGACGACATTGGGCGGGGCCTCAAAGTTTCTCTGTCATCCCTACGTTTCCTGAGGGAGACATACGGACTGGATCTCGAAGGCGTGTGCCAAGTTGTGGTCCCTCGTGGTCGGACAAGGATGAGGCAGTAGAGCTAACAGATGTGGCGTTTGTGGATTGTGCCGACCCTTCCTACCATATCCATATCAGTGATGTGGGGGCTCCGAGTGGCTTGATCCTGTACGAGATGCTAGCCCAGTGCGACCATAGCTCACCAAGCGGTGAAGCGAGAGGACCTGAGATTGAGCTTTTTGAACCCCAAACCCGACCCATTCTTTCTACGGCACGTTGTGCAAGCCCAGCGGTAGGGGCGGCTGTCTGACGAAATGATTGTTGTGGATAGTAGTATGGTTGTGGCGATGATGGGTTTTCTTGTGGAGTGTCTGGAATGTCCGGCAAGTTTCGTTCGGTCCGTGAGGTAGATGTATTGGACACTTGATTCAGAGAGGAGATGGCGCTAGCATGTCGAATGACGGCGTTCACTGCCATAGCGTTCGAAGGCGGTGAAGAGAAAGTCACGCCGACCAACTGACTAGTGACGAGGCGTTCCCGTTGAAATCCTTCCGAGACCGATCTAGGAAGAGTAACCGTTGCCGCCTACAGACTCGTTGTTGCGTACGAGACGGTGGGGCCAGAAATCATCGACGAAACAGGAGGACTGAGATTGAGAGATTGAGATCTTCTATCTCTGAGTCGCAACGACGAGGCTGGAGAAGAACGACTGACTACTCCGCCCCTTTCGTCATTTCTTGCCCCGTCGTCTTCCTCGACCGTGACAAACTCCGGATCCGTAATGATGGACTTAGGCGCTTGTTCATGGGTACGACTGTATGAGTGGAATGTAGCAACTCGGCGAGCGAAACTGGGCGAGGAGTCTTGTTCCCTGAGTAACGCGGATGGTACGAAGGCTTAGCGTAGAATCGCCTTTCCTGCGAACGTCCTTCAATTCCGACCTCTCGACATCCTTCCGTTCGTTTTCCTTCGATGCGAGCTGCTCCGCATGTTCATCGCTCTTCCTTATGAAATCTAATGCCGTTGCGATGGGACTAGATGTCGTGATGACGGAGATGCGTTTATCGGTATTGGTGTTGATTGGTGAGAGACGTGATAACGGTAAGGATCGGCGGGGAAGCTTGCTTGGGCGGAGGTAGGGGTGGAGGCAGACTTAGACCACAGTGCAGGGGACGCAGGCGCAGACCTCTTGTTAAAGACACGTTGCGCAAGTTGGAGAGTAAGCTGCTTTGCGCCTAGCTGACGCGGTGCAATGCTCGATGACCCATGCGGCGATTCATCGTTTTGCTGCTCCCTGCGCTTATCGAGTCTTGGTGACGGTGGACTTGCAGAGTCCGATTTTTTTCCGACGACCGGCGAAAGCACGTTTGAAGCGGCTCCCTGCATTCGACGCAGAAACGCCTAGCGAAGAAGGAGCTGATGACGGCGACCGAGCGAGGTCGTGCAAGAAGAAGGGATGAGAAAGAATGGGCAAGGGCAAGTATGCCGTCGTCATCGCCTCGCCGTGTCGTCTTGTCATCCGTCGTCCTCGCGTCGTTGCGTTGGCAGGGTGAGGACGACAGACCGACCGAGGTCGTGTAAGTGGGATGGCGAGTGCGAGGGCATTCGCTAGAAACAACGATGGTATCGCCTCCCTCATGGCACAGTTGACGATGGCGCGACCTGGTTCGACATCGTTGGCGCAACTTCAGTGGGGTTAAAAGAGGGGATCACGGATGATGAGGCCGGTTGCCGATAATAACTTGCAGGCACCGGTTTCCAGCACTGTAATGTATGCCCTGTGTTTTGAGGTTGCTGCACTTCTCGTTGATATGTCTGGCGACAGCTAGCGGAGACGTGGCCAAAACACCAATGGAAAGGTTGGTCGAGTGCAAAATGGGATGACTTGGCTCGCTATGTCCAATATGGTGAGACAATTAGCGCAATTTCGAGACCACATTGGAGCTAATGTCTCACCTGTCCCCGCATCAACTTCTTCGCACCCTCGCCTTCCCTGCCTACCAACCGTGGTTCGAGCATGACGTCGTCTGGAATCCGTTCTGCCGCTGCGTCTCACGTGTGAGGTAAACGACGAGCGTCTCCGAGTCCGTGAGCTCCGGATATGTACCTTTTTGTTGCGTGAGCACGCACATCGAGTACACTCAGAAAAGTATCTCACCAATCACTCTCGTTCGCGCGGAAGTCGTAAAATCCCACTCGCGTCGTCCCTGGTCTCCTCGACATCAACATCGATCCTTCTCCACGCTCTGGACGAGACCTCCGGCGAGGTTCACAGAGCGTCTGAACACTGGTAGCTTACTCGTGCCCCTGCATTTTTTTCTCCGCCACAACCACCTCGCTCAGGCTAGGGCTCTTTGCTGCCTCGGGGAGGGATATACCCCTCGCCCCTTGTCCGTCTAGGTGGTTTCTCCAGACCGTGACTCTCTGTATCGCCCCTGACGAGCCCGAGCTCCATGCTCATGCCAAGATCGACCCACTGTTCCTTGAATATCTTCATCTGCCTCGTCACCCAGTCTCTCGGGAGCTCTCGCTCTTTTTTCGGCCCCGGCGTATGCGGCAGCAGACGGGAATGTGTATATGTAAATGGCGCTGTTTGTGTATGGGGAGACGTATTTGCTGGAGTCCGTTGGGTGTTTGGGTTGTCTAGTTTCGGAGGACGCGAGTAATGGAGATGCGGATGGACGGGTCCAAGGTCGAACATTGGGTGAACAACACCAGGTTGAAGGACGGCGCGGACGCGCCCCTCGACGTCTTGGAAAAAGTGGGCTGTCAACCTTTGTACGTGGTTTATCCCATGGGGCGCGGGGATAGCCCGTAAACGGACAGTGAGAAGCTATAGGTGCAAGTTGGTGGCGGTGAACCAGGATTGAAAGGTGGGAGGGAGCGCGAAATCTTCATATGCAAAGGTTTATTAAGCAAAGCGTAAGCCAAAAAAAAATATGGTGATATACCGTTTCTTCAAAAGTCGCATTCTTGGGCGTTGTAGAGGTCTGTTGGCGAGCTGCTTCGGCGAGCTCTACTCAAGAGCACGCGCAAACGCGAGAAAGATGGCATATAAGACAGGATCCGCCTTGACTCTTTGCGTTAACCACGACTGCTCCTGGCCCCAGGGCGTTTGGTGATGCAGGCGGTTCCGGCTTTGGTTGGGAAATGGAGGCCAGATATCAGATATGCTGGGGTTGGTCGGCGGATATGTCTAGAAACAGTTCCAATTCAACAGAAAACGGATAGTGTGAAGCCATCCTGGTCGTTCCCAGTCCTGTTTTTTCTTATCCCGTGTTGATCTAGGAGTCGATCTGGGACAGATTCGTTCTATTTTCCTTAGAACCCGTGCAAAGAGGACGGGGTGAGCAGTGCTCTGCAGAGCGGTCGGGTTGGACCTTCAAACCGATGATCGACCACGAGATCGGCAGTCCCGAGTGCGTTAGACACGACGGGGAGCAACGGAGGGTGGATCGGAAACATCACACCACGATCCCGGGAACCTTCCAGAACCCAATCCATGGCGAACGAAAGCCTGAGACCACGTAAAAGAACTCTACTGACACCAACCTGACTACCAGGTCCTCTGGGAACGATGATGACGCTTGAGTGGCCAGTGCGCAGGGAAGGGCGACGGAAACCATACCGGTAATTTGTCCGAGCCTTGACTTGACATAATGGAAAGGAAATACTGGTCGGTGAGATCTTGAGAGAGAGTATGGAGACTTCATTGAATGTCGGAGTAGTTTGCAGGCAAGAGTTTAGGTGCAAACAGTGGTAAATACCTCAGGACGAACATAATAGTCTGATACAGCCTGAGTGATAAAGCGATAAACGGAGCAGTAACATGGGGGGAAAAGGGGGAGGGGGGAGTATGATGCCGAAAAAAAAAGGTTAAAGGACTTCTGCATTTGTAGACAAGGGAGTGATGATCCTTCAAAACCAAAGTCGGGGTCGTCCCTAGAACTCGTATTCATTAAATGTATCCATATCTGCATCATTCCATCCATCCATGTCCACGTAGTCTCCCAAAATAGACTCCGAGTCAGATTTCCCAGACCCCTCGTCTGGCTCTGAATCAGATCCATCTGCACTCGAACGGTCAGACTCAGAGTCGTTGAGCTCTGACTGCAGAGAGTCAGATGGGCCACACAAGTCATCCCCCTCATCTTCCATATTACCTTCGCTTGGGTGAGGTAATGGAGTCGTGGATACCATATGTTCATGCGAGTAGGTGTGTCCAATACCAAGTCCGAAGTGATAGCGCATTGCCATGTCACGATCGGCAAAACTGCCAACATAGTTAGTAGACGTTTGCTTGAATCCACCTTGGACTCACCGATTGATGAAATAAAATTTCCAATCGTCTGAATCACCTGCCAAGCGAGACGTTCCATCAGAGTGAAGTCGACCATCTGAGAACGACGGGATGATGTGGCATGCTCTGAGGATGTCTGCAGGGTCAACGAACCCAAACGCATCCTCGTCGGTCATTGGAAGGAACTTCACCGTATCCAGCGAATATTGATCCCATCCAAGGGTTGTACTACGGTCCTGTAATAGCTCAAGCCATCGTACCCATAAGAAGTCGATCCGACGCGACCGAAAATCTTTTGATCCCGGCCCGGTGTATATTACATTAGCGTGGAACACTCCGAGCACCCGAGCATAGCAAAATGGATGGTTACGGTCATCCACGTTGGACAACATCATGATATGGCGATTATCCGTGCGAGGATTGATCGTATCGAATTCGCGTTGAATGTCGTACGTAGTGTAATTGATGCGAAGTAAAGAGTGGCGATAAATCCTATTTCCGTTGAATAGGACGTGGTTCAGCTGTGTAAGACGAGTGCCATCTACCGAATGATCGAGGGTAGTGCTTTCATTTAGATGAATGGCACCGTCCAAGGTGGCTTCTGAAGCTTGGTGGATGGATGCGATACGAGGAAGAATATGCGCCTTGAGCTTGGAAACGAAATTCTGGGCCAGTTCTTATCAGTTCAGTTATTCGGTGTATAGTAAGGACGTGCTCACTCTAGTAGCGGGGTCCCCGAGATTAGTTTGTACGAACATCGTGAGCTCCTCGGGAAAATTTTGGGACCGACCTATGACGTGGTGTTCGTCAGGTTCGTTGGGTACAGGGTCCGCCAGGTGAAGAGCAGCGCGTTTCTTGCGAATGCGGTGGATACGAGCTTGTCGTCGCTCGATGGAAGCCATTTGTGGTATGTATAATTTCCGGCTAGTTCTCGCAAACCGACTTTTACTCGTGCGATGCTCAAGTTCGCCCTGCATGTACAAAGTGAATTTTACACATGAAACCAAGAGACCGGGAACACTCACAGCTTGTGTCGAATAGGAATCTGTGGTACCGTACATTCTAATTTGTGCTGGGTAATCCGCCAGTGCGTGGAGTTTGTAAGTTTGAAGATTGAATGCTTTAGGTATTCGTGTCTGTGGAAGGGAGGCAACTCCCTTTGTACGGGAATGGGATGGCTTGCCTTGATTGCGCTGTGTTTTTCGTCGTATCCGGGCTTCTGCTTCACGAGGTAACTCCTTGGTTTCGAAGCTGTGGCAGGTGTTTGAGGCAAAATTGCGCATACTATTGCCAAGTTCCTTCGTCAGAATCTCCAATCTATGTACTGTTTCGTCAGTGTGTAGACGGAGTTTGGCTAGAGCATGCCAATGACAAAGCACGAATAAAAGGTGCAACACTTCAGAGTCATGGGGATCCGGTAGCAATCCCGAAAATACCGGAATAGAACACTGACCAACCGCTCCGTCAGCGAAGTCGGTATCTACAAAATAGAATATCATACCTGAAGTACATCTTCAAAGTCGCGTGCAGCGAATTTTTTCATCTCAGAGATATTCTTGCGGAATCGACGAATTGTATCACGACCAAATGCTGGTACTTGGCGAAAACTTCAGAGTATTAGCCAATAAGGTTCATAACAAAAGTTATGCTCCTACCGGCGATCGAGTTCAGCTAGACGGGCTCCCTTTCCGCTATCTAATATGCGAAGTAAATGGATAAAAACAGCTTTCCAAACACCCAGTTCGAATTCATGTAATAAGTCAACGACCAGCATAATGAAAAAATCAAAACCTATTTCGCCTAGCCTTTCTGAAAACGAATTCTAGACGATAAAGTGAGTACTATCATTTTTGTTCCGCAGTAGGAAAATGTTTACTATTGTTGGCACCAGGGATTCAGGCTTGAGGAGGACCTCAACTTGAGGGGTATCAACATTGTATTGCCCCTCGTATATCAAACGACGTGCTGAAATGATCTTCGCGCGTCGGTCTGCCGTGTCATGACGCGATAGTGCTTCACGTTGCAACATATCACTTGGGGTAGCAACCTTCTGCAGGTTTTCCTTTGGAATACAGCAACGAGGGCACGGACAACCACCGAGGTTGCGTACATTGGCGATGAGCACCCTAGAGGCACGTGAGCTTGAATGATCAGTTTAAATCTGTGAATAATATAGCGCACTTCTCAGGATAATCGGCCGAATAAGTGAAAATCCGGGGGAATAATCGTCTCTCGATCCCATCACCACAGATAAATACCATTCCGTGCTTATATGCCTGGACAAATTCATCGTCCAACAGGTCTTTCCACTGCGCGTGAAAGAGTTCCCGGTGGCAATGCGTGAATAGGTGGTCACCTGGTAATTTATCGCCCCCAGTATGCTCCATTACGAAGTCTTTGAACTCATCAGGTAACTAAATCGAACAACAATGAGTTCCGAATTGTTGTAATCACAGAGTACGTACTGTTTGAAAATAGGCGACATGTGAGCACAGATTTGCCGTTGGAGTACATCGTTGATACTTCGACTCATTCCCAAAATAAAGATAGAGCGGCCATAATTTGGCGTCGCCAAACGAGGTTAGATGAGTGGCGTCGGACCAAAGCATCATTGCAACAATACGGCGAGGCAAGGTGCAACCGGTAAATTCAAGAGGTGTGTCCTGCAATTCGCGATGTGCTGTAACGAAGGCTTCGGAACAAAAAAGGTCACCGTAAACACTAATATCATCAGCTACGGATGAACGTTTCCACCGCAAAAGATACGGCTCGAAACGGAAGGACTGGCAGCGCGAGGGATCCGATAGCTTCTCACGGATTATGGAGAGGAGGGATCGTCGGTAAAAATTTGTGATAGTGTAGTCGCGTGGACCGGGATGCAGGGAACGTCGAGGAAAAGGGACAGAGATCGTTACATTCCTTTGTATCCAACTGTCGTCCTCGGGCAACCAATCTTGGGAGTCGGAGTCACCCCTGCAACCCGATGCCCCAGCGGTGCGAACATCTGCACAGCCAAGATTGCGGTCAATCGCCGTCCAATTCGTATGGCGCACATCCTCGGGACGGAAGTCCGCACTTCCGATGATCTTGATGAGTGTTTCGAAGCCTCTTTTCGACTTCTGGATACCATGGTTCCAATACCAGTCTCCGATAAGCCATGAGGTTTCGTTAGGATAAGGATGGAAAATATCGTCAGGATTGCACAGCTGAGGCATCCCACCCGTGATCCCTAGTTCGGGTGGTGAGTCACTCCTGCTCTGGTCCTCGGGATCATTGATGGGAGCGGAGTCTTGATCGTATACGCGGAATAAGCCGAACGAGTTTATTTGAGTGACCAGTATCTTACGACCTTGATTCTGGGGAGGTTGTATCCCTGGCGTGCTGTGAGTCTCCGAGTCCGATGGAATTGATGTAACGACAGGGGGACTTAGACGAGAGCACGAGGTTGCAGCAATTCCGGGTTGGGAGTGTTTCGGAGGCAAAGGCAAAGGAGACTCCGGGAGCATGTCCCGGAAGCGTTTCGGGAGTCGACGATTAGTTCTCTGACCCCGACGAAGAGAGAGTGGCAGCGTATCATTATCTCCAACCTAAATCAACTTGTTAGATAGCTGCATTATTTGAGAATCAAAGAGGTATACGTACTTCTGCCTCGTTGTGCCCTGAGTTGTGGGCTACGCTGTCACTCGCAGCTTTCGAAGCCTGATTGGGCTGTGAGCCAGAAGGTTCACTTGCGCCAGCCACCACTGGCACTAGTCGTGGCAACATAATGAGCAAATCTACAATGTAACTGGTAAAATCTGAAACTACATGCGTACCGTCAACAGCCCCACGTGAATCCAAAGACTCATGGGATAATTCCCCCGAGAAGTTCCCTTGCGAGTCGATGCGGCGCTTCTTGCGGACATGTGTTTCTTTCGCCCGCTGAAGGGCACTCGCCAGATGCTTCCTTCCTTTTTGACAGTTTTTCTTGTGTCTTGTAAAGGCCCCAGCGTTGTCAAACGAGCGACCACATATGCATTCTTGATTTGAATTGAGAAGCATTGGGCTAGCGGACTGTCAGAGCCTGTCAAAAAACCAGCACTCCAAATTGTCGTCGGGGTAGTAGCTAGTATTGCCTCCCACGCGCAAAGAGAGACAAACACGAACCCCTAGTAGGTGCAGATGAAGAGAGATGATATGCTAACGCATTAATATTACTCACGTATATGCATTGCTATTATACAAAACTTACTAGCGTCTATCAAGGGAGAAAAAAATGAAAAAGGTTCGCCATAATCAATGCCTCGAACGACAGCAATCTGAAAAGCCCATCCCCCAACGATATACTTGACCTCCACCAACTTCCGAATCTGTCACTACTCAGCGTTCACCTCCTCCGCGTCCTTGATGTCCGTCACCATATATATAAAGTCGGCAGGAGAAAGGAGCGACCCGACCAAGAACGCGATGAGTGCCACAATCAAAACGACCGATAATGGGTACGTCTTCGGTATATGCTCGTCGATACCGGAAGTACGCTCGTCGTTGTGGTTGTGTCTGTGCTAGAATCCGAGTCTGCGTTTGTGTCTGCGTCTGAATCGGAAGACGAGCTGGAGCTTACGAGAGAAATATACTTTGCCGACTTCTCCCGCACTGTTGAGCTGATCGAGACATCGTATCCCTCTGCATAAAGCTTCGTGTCCACGACGACCTCGGCGACGATCAGATCTGTCGTATACTTGAGCTCGCCCTTGACCGTAAACGCCGAAGACGACGACGATCTCATCTGCTCGTTCGAAGGCGACCGGTTCGCAGACCCAGATCCCGTAGAAGTAGAAGTCCTGCGCTGGTTGAACGCCGACAGTGGCGGCGGCGGCGACGACGACGAGACCTCTACTGGCGGACTGTTGAAGACACTAGCAGTAGAAGCAACGACTCGGAGCTTGCTGTTCCCTTTCAAGTTCGACTCTTCGACAACGGTCCCGGTGGTGGCACTGATACTCCGGCTCATCCCGCTCGTCGACGTCGTCAGGAATGTCGAGCCCGTATACGTCCTCTCAGCAGGATCGTGCCGACTCTCGACCAACGTCCGCTGCTCGTTCCTCCTCCTCACCTTCCACGTCGCCGACAACCCATCAAGTCCAACCCGTGGCACCCTATCCTTGTCTTTGACGTGCTCCGACTACACCACCGCCGCACCTGGCAACCTCACCGCCGGCAACGGTGACGCCCCCTTGAGACACACCTCCCCAGCACCCACCGCCCTCGCCATCCCCGCATTCACCATCGAATTCACAGCCACCGGGATGCTCCCCTGATGATCGACTGCGACGACCCGCGTCACCCGCGTCGACGGGATCGCATAGTTTTCTTTCGTGTACGGATCGAGCGTCTCGAAGACCCACCCGTCTATGAACACACGTCCGAGCGGGTAGGCAGAGGGGTTGTACTTGGCTGCGCTGAATGACGAGGAAGTAGAGTCGGGATGGAACGACGCGCTCACGAAAAAGTGGACGACGCGCGGGTCTTGCGATGAAGATACCGAGCCCGAGCCTACCAAGTCGCTCGAAGCCTTGGGTCCTGACGCCTCCGACTTCTTCGTCCAAGATCGATCCCGAGCCGTTCGTAGACTGTGGAAGCCTCGCCCGCGCCACCACGCTCGCAACCAAGAACCCCCGGTCACTAAACGGAAACCCTCCCTTCGTGGTGACGAACGCAGTATGACACCGCGCCCCAAACTGCTCCAGCACGACCGCCGAACCGAATCTGTCGTCCCACGCCCGCCGACACTCGTACGAGCTTACGATGGACGACACCTCTTCGGCCGACACGCCCTCGATCACTTTTTCGCCTTTGTGTACAAGCACGACGGACGAGAGATCGGGAAAGAGCTTGCGTTTGACTGTGAGACCATCCCGGTCGTTGCTGCTCACGAGCGTCCATCCTCCGCACGTTTTGCCGGAGGTATAAGAGAGACAGCTGCAAACTTTTTTAGTCATGAGTACCTGGGCAAACGTAAGCCTTAAAGGCCGAGTGGGACGGTGACTACACACCCATCTTGCTGTCACCCTCCTTGCTAGCGCCACGGGCACCGACGAACGCGTCGAACCTGGGCTTTACTCCGCAACTGACTAGGGTATGGGCGAGCGGATCAAGGATCGGAGCTCACTTGATAACAACCAGGGAGGCGAGGCTAGCGGGGGAGTCGTTGACCTGGCGAGTGAGCTGACAATGGAATCGCCTCAAACCGTCATCTGGGCGGAGGGTCAGATCATTGAGATCAAGGTGGGGAACGAAAAATAGCGAACATCCTAGCGTCATGTCTGTATCTTCCTTGACCTTGATGATGTACACGCCGTCGCCGCCCCGAGTCCGCTGCGGCAGCGAACCGTGACCGAGCTACCTTGTCCTCAAAGTCGTCGTCGAGAAGAGAGAAGAGAGAAGAGCTCATCCGTGGGCGTTCAAGAGGAGGGAGAAGAGGCAGTCGCGGAAGAGTAACATATCAAAGGGAGGGGCGGCCGCGGCGCGGGCAGGAGCGCGGGCGGAGTCATTGGCAATGAGTGACCAAACTAACTGAACCCGCTCAAGACGCTTCTAAATTGCACTGTGGTACTAGTCGACACCTTCCGTTTTGGTGTGCTTCTCACGAGCCTATCGGAATCATCCGATCACCAAAACGTGGAAGCCGCAGCCCCATGCGCTTCCTAAAACGGAACGTCGGGTATCGAGACTAGCAATGCTAGTCTCGTACCCATACGTTCTGGAGACAGCTGTCACGTCAGCTGGGTTTCAAATTGCGCTGCAGAAACTCTGGAGCGTTTTTCGTTCTAACGTTTTAAACCCCGCCCGCAACGCTCCGAACGTATGGGAACGAGACTAGACTAGCACTGTCATGCCGCGCGGCATGCGACTCAACGACGACTCAACGTTGCGTGCATTCCGGCGACTTGCGATACTATTGGATCGGTCTTGTATTTGTAATGTAGTCATACGTAGTGACTGCCTCCAAACTCAGCTGATCAGTCGATTTTCGAATTTACCGTGGACTCCAGTGGAATGGTGTCTGAACGTTACACTGGCACATATGACCCCCGAAAAGAGTGCTAGTAACGGCGAGTCAGTCTAGGTGCGTTTCGAGAAGCTGAGCGATGCATTGCTATACAGAACCAAATGATTCGCGGGTATCAAGTCTACAGGAACGTCACAGAGGTGGACATTCATTAATGATTGTTCGGCATGTCCCAGATTTCCACCGTGACACCGTGAGGGGAGAAAGTCTGACAAACCACAAAAATCAAATAGTCAAGAATAGTAAAAAATTCCCTCAGTCCAGTTTGCAGAGAATCTGACGTTCTCTGCATCGTAAGGGGCGAAACTTTTTGCGCCCAAAGACATTGCGACAGATCGCAAAGTCAGTCAACAAAACACGTACATAATCAGCCTTCAAGCCTTTCAACGATCGTTTTAGCACGGAGGTTTGTGACAACATTGATGCTTTGGCATCAAAACACATATCACGTGGGACGAACTCCGACGGTGATGTACTCAAGTAGGTCGATTTGTGACTCCAAAGACCTGGCAGTTCGGCAACTGATCAGTGATGGCGCAGAGAACTCATTTCCGATATTCGAGTACGACACGAAGAAACGTGCAAGCAAGAGGAACATTGGATGCAAAAGCCAGAGTGAGTATTCCGAAGTTAAGCTGAGCATTTTATTCACTGATCGAGATCCAGTACAACACTAGTTCCCATACGGTACGTGCAGCATTAAGCCATCCCCTTGCATGTTCTCACCTTACACAGGACTTCAATGAGACAAATACTATCGTTTTGATTTTCCCACAATAATGATTGTTGAACACGATACCCAACTCACCTGGCTCCTGAGCCGCACATTATGTAAATTATGTGGCGTTAGTTATTCAGGCGAAAGGATGTTGCACTCTAGCTCGCGTTATAGTCCAGCGCTCTCTTCACAGGCGCTCGGATACTAAGAGGAGTGTGACCATCACGGTCTCGGGGAAATGCTAACTTGAACTGGCAGGGAACGGCCTTGGCAACAGCCTGCCCAATGACTCGGAATACTTGTGAAAGACACAACGGTGAGGTGAGATCAAATTCACTGGACGTGAGACTCTGGCCCGGGTCACCGGTGAGAGACAACGTTGCCAATATGTAATACTTTCCTGCTCGACCATAAATTCGTGATCGTAATAAAACTCTGACACGGAACCTGATTTATGTCCTGAGCCGCGTGGCACCCGGCGGAGGCTCTAAGTATCAGAGGCTCGGATTCACGTTCGCTCGAACGTAAGCGGCGGGGTGCCACCGTGGGCGCCCGAACTTCGAAGTTCACGTTGAGGGCGGGCAGGGACTGCCAAGACCCAATGAGAAGAAACAGGTAACGAGACACACGGAAAAGAGAATATCAAAAGACAAAATATTCAGAAACTGCCACAACACTTCGGGCCCAAGTTGTAGACAGTGACCAGACCTGCCCTCGCTCGCGAGTGAACTTACTGGCGAACGAATGCGCTACCACTGGATGATACTATCATTAGCATCGGTAGTGCAAAAAATCAATAATGGTTTTCTACAACCTCAACAAAACAAGTTGATATTGTTTCTGTTGACACTCCATGAATTCGGCTTCGGTGGTGGGAGCGCGGGTGATATCACCACCACCGCTTCTTGGATAACGTGACAAGGCGTTTAGGATTGCGACGCGACCCCATTCTGAGCATTCGTTTAGTGCGATAAGTAGCTTGTTCAGGATTATCGATGTGATATTAAAGATGGCTGGGTCTGATGAGCCTAGCCTATCAGTAATTTGTGCACGGCCTTATCCGGTCTTATCCGCAATTTTCTTTGTCAAGTCGAGGCACAATGCTGCGCAAGTCGCTCAATGCCACTCGTTTTCTCGGATCTGACTTGTACCACACTTTTATTGCACTTTTCGTACTTGGGATGGAGTGTCTCAATTGGAAAAAAGTAGAAAAAGTGTACCATATCATCCATTGGAAAAATGGAATAGTAGATACAATCATGGTAATTACACAAATCCTTACCGTTCAAATTTCGTCCCCCTGTCTTCCCCTGGGCCAGTCGGCGTCACGCCATTGTGTTGCGTCGCGTCGACGTCACATTGTCGTCACCGTCCCTGCTGTGGCGTCGTCGAGTCCTCGTCGTGCTCGTCGTTGTGTTGCCAGTTGGCGTCACACCGTCATCGCATCGTCGTATCGTGGTACGCTGTCGCGGCATCGCGTCGTCATTGTTTGTGTTGCATCGTTTGTTGTTGCACTGTCGCGTCGTGCGTAGTTGTCGCATCCACGTTGTGTCATCAGTTAGCTTATTGAGCGAGGGAAGGATGAGATGGACTCACCGTCGTCTCGTCGTCAGTCGGCACCACACCGTCATCACATCGTCGCGCTGGATTGTTTGTGCAAGCGAAGGAGGAGGGTGAGAGTGAGAGTGAGGACGAGGACGAGGTGTACTCACCATGTCTCGTTGTCGTCTCGTTGTCGTCCATGCCGTCGCGTTCGATGAAGTCAGAGGGGGATGCCTGGATGCGAGCGCACGGACGAGGTGTTGACGCACCATGGCATTGTGATGGGACGCCGTTGTGTCCTCATGGTGGGTCATTGCGCGAGGGTGGATAGGACGATGCAAAGTTTTTAAATTTGGTACCGAATTATCAGAATTCTCACGCACTGTCAATGACCATACACTTGGCTAACAGTTTCTCAGTTTGCTCTAAGTACCTCGGCAGTCGGTCATCATCGATCGACGACACGACCACGACTCAACAACCCACGACAACAACCCATTGGCGCTAACAACGTCTCGTATGACGATGTGGCAACGCGACTCTGCCACGGCAGGGACACAAGGGCAAGACGAGGAACTCGGAGGACGAAGACGGAGGAGGCGAGGGCGAGGAGACGACGATGGCGACGACGATGTGCGTTCCCGCCCCCCCCACTTAGTACTCACTAACTCCTCTCTCCCCCTCTTTTAAGATTGCATCTTAGGCTCTCAAACGATTCGGACTCAAGCTGGCACTCAGAACCTTCAACCCATGCAGTATGTGCTCAAGCAAGGGCGGTCACACTCTCTGACTACAACATCCAGAACAGCCTGACCAACACCACCAGAAGTTCCAGTGAGTACTCACCGTGCACACCTCCGAGCCACTTGTGAATGACACCACAGATCATCCTCACCGGAATGTAGCTCAAGGATGGACGCACTCTCTCTGACTACAACATCCAGAAGGAGTCTACCCTTCACCTCTGCGTCCAAGTCACTCGCGAATAACGCTGCGGCTCATCCTCACCGGAAAGCAGCTCGAGGACGGTCACACACACTCTGACTACAACATCCAGAAGGAGTCTATCCTTCACCCACCCAAGGTGAAAGACGTGGACCCGGTTCGACGAATGTTGCGCGAAAAAGAACTCGCAGCCCGCGTGGTTGCAGCCGAACTCAAGAAAGCAGCTGCAAAACCAAAAGAACAAGAAAGCGCGCATGACTTGGCGGAGAAACAGGCCGACTTCGCCAAGCTCGTCGGCTCTTACCCTGGGAAGGTGTACGTCCCTCCTGCACGCCTTCGCGCTCTCCAAGCTGCCGCGGGGTCGGACAAGTCGAGTGCAGAGTACCAGCGCATCTCTTGGGATGCCCTTCGCAAGTCTATCACCGGTATCGTCAACCGTGTCAAGATCGCCATCATCAAGCAGGTCGAACCAGAGCTGTTTGCCGAAACCCTTATCCGTGGCCGTGGACTGTTTGCTCGCAGCGTTATGAAGGCATAGGCGGCTAGCTTGCCCTTTACGCCGGTCTTTGCTGCGCTCGCCTCCATCATCAACACAAAACTCCCTCAAGTGGGAGAACTCCTCACTCGACTCATCAGTCAGTTCAGGAGGGCTTTCAAACGAAATGATAAAGTGAGTTGTGCTTTTACCTCCTCTCCAGTTCGTCATTGAGGATACCCTCAGATTGTCTGTAGTTCAACAACCACCTTCATTGCACACCTTGTCAACCAAGCTGTCGCACATGAAGTCATTGCACTTCAAATACTTGTCCTGCTATTCGAACGTCCAACCGACGACTCCCTCGAAATTGCCGTCGGATTTACTCGTGAAGTTGGTGCATACCGAAAACTCTCCCAAAGCAAACTCAACCATTTTTGAACGCTTCCGCGCCGTTCTTAACGAAGGATCCATCAGTCATCGTGTGCACAGCAGTTTTTTTCTGCAGATACCCTCTCGTCCTCCTGCTATACGAGGATACATCCGCCTCGGGGGTCTTCCTGACAACCCGTGTACGGACCCTCAAGATTGCTCATGGTTTGATCCCCATAACAGACCGATCACGCCGGAGGAGAGCGAGGATAGTATACAGTATGTACCCGGACCTCTCTCACGCTGCTCACAACAGCGCCTGATTTACACTCTCGGGGCCTTGAGTTGGTCCCCACCCCAACCCTGTGGCTCACGTCCAGCGATCCATTCGATGCAAACATTTATCGCAGCGTGTCTAGACTATCCCCACACCATTCACCACTTTGCTATGTCCCCCTACCCCCGCACTGCTACACCTTGAGTCTTCGTCGGGACCAGGTGCCAGTTCAGGTCACCTTACTACTAGTATCAGCGTGTTGTGAACTTGCAGCTATGCCGTGATAGAAACTGTCTTACTTAACTTCTTCTTTTCTACTCTTTCTGCTTTTCTAATTGTGACTTGTAAAATCCCTGACACGCTGGAGCAAAAGTGTCTCGCTGCTGAAAATTGTCAAACGTTAGTAGTACACGGCTCGAATTTATAGGCCCTTGGGATAAATGCAGCATATTGCTCAACCATGAAAAGTACTGATTATCCAAGGACACCAACCGTCGCCTCGCAAATAGTGTGCAAGAATGGTGCTGGAGGCTGTCCAGTTTGTATCATAGCCCAGTGAGCGAGAGCTCTGCCACTTTCCCCTGTCACCAACTTTATTGACACATTTGAAATGTTGTCGACGTCTACGCGGTGCCAGAACAATGCCAATCGTTGCAAAGAGTTTATAAGTCCTGGAGTAAATGCAGCATAAGGCGCTGCCTTGAAAAGTACTGATTACTGAGGGGGAGATGTTGCCGCTAACTACCACAACGAGGAATTGTACAAGAATGGCGCCAAAGGCTGGCCAGTTTGCATGTTACATACTGATAGTGCCAACGATCCCCTGCGTGATACTGATTATTCACCACTGGATAATATATTATAACCCCTTAAATGACCTTACGCTGGCTCGCCTTGTTGCGTGGCATTGACTGTGTTTGCAATATCACGCAAGGGAAAATCGCGCTAGGGTGGCGGTCCCGATGCAGAACCGTATCATGACAAGAGGGAGCTGGTTCAGAAACAGCAACGAAGAAGTTATCAGCAAGAAGTTACTCTCTTTCTGAGGACAACCGATTGAATCATTTCTCATCATTGCACAATACCATACGAGATGGATCGCGTGCGAGGAAGACTCCATATGAAAACACTTACCATGGAACTTGAATAGGTAGTTAGAAGTCTCCTGAGTTCGTTAGATAGCTGGGTTTAAAAACGTGCTATTTAGTGGAGTCGGAG
>JBBPOL010000203.1:0-17408 GCA_038091435.1 Leccinum variabile | reverse complement strand
CGCCTTCTCGTGTATATATTGAGAGAGCGGAGGGGATGAATTGCCCACGGAGCCCAACGCATACGATGTGCGGGAGGAAGCACCGGTGAACTCTGCGGCCTGCTCCAGGTATGAGGCTCTGGGAGGATTTAATAACAAGCCATCCTGTGGAGGGGTATTTGACACCACCCGATGAGAGTCTACGGCCTGTTTTACCGGTCTTGAGGTACTAGACGGCGACGGCGACATCGAAGTCAAGCAACGAGGCTCGCAGCACCGAGGGAAACAGGCAGCACTGCAATAAAATGTTCGCACATGGGATCAGTGCTTGAGAAGAACTATGGTAATCATTATTCCTGTGTGCCCATGACCTCATCAACACGTGCCAAGGTACTTACTGGCAGCGGCCACATCCATTGGAATTTGGGCGAGAATTTTGGATGGATATGACAGAAGCCTTGATTGAAGAAAAATGCTACGCGGACGAGATTTTAGGTCTCCTCGAACAGTTGTTGAGGCAAAGAGCAAGGTTTTTTTTCACACTCTCAGGGGTACTTGAAATTAATTCAAATTAATTGTCCGATGCACTCAGATTGAGTTCCGATTGGCTGACAACGAGGAAATTTTCTCGTCGAGTCCTTTGCAGAGCAGGTGGTGGAGTCAAGCCAGTTATGCTTGCCAACTAAATAACAGGGCGGAAGCCAGAAAGCCCACCTCTCAGACAGCGTTGGTAGTGTTGTGCTAGGCCCGGCCTCGAGCCCTCTAAAGCCCCGAGCGGAGAAAGGCTGTGCTCTTGGAAGCCGGGCCGAGCTGGGCCTTAAACAGGGGCGCAAGGGGGTCTCAAGCTCAAGCTTCAGATTTTCTGAGCTTGAGCCGGGCCCTTGGGCCGGGTCTTACTTACTTAATCATATTAGTAATTCCACTCGACAATAAATTTTCCAGATTGGCCTAGCACTGCCCTTGCACCCGCCCGCACTACTGCCGAAATGAATTCCACGCTGAGCTCTGAAAACACAAGCGGTCGCCCGAAACGGGCAACGAATCCATCGGCCAGACTTCGGGACGCCGATAACGTGGCCACACCTGAGCTCCCTTCCCACCAGGCGACCAAGTCAGTGAACGACTCGGACGACCCGCCCTCTGACGACGACTGTCATGATCCCCCACCGCCGTCCTCACCATTTCCTTCCAGTTCTGGGGGCCAAAAGCGCAAGCGTGCGCACTCAATCCACCTCGACTCAGACGACTCGGACAACCATGAGGCACCACCCTCAGGGCAGAGCAAGGGTGCGAACTTTTTTTTTTTCGCTCCACAGTGCTGACCAATACAACGCTCCATTGCAGGCAAACGCATTGCATGCTCGGTCAACCACGATCGTAAGTAAACGCAACAGCGTTGCTCGAGTTTATAGACATGCTAATATTCTTATATTACAGGTACCTCATTGGCACAACAATCCGAGGCAGTGGGCTCCAATGGGCTCCTCGCCGACATCCAGGTCATGGACATTGACGAGCCTCAAAAGGCTCGTCGGGAGGAACGCAGCCGCGACATCAACAATTTCTTCGACGAGCCATTCGTTCGTGATACCGACAATAAGAAGTGTCGCAAATGCAAGTCTTGCTCGTATGTGTTTCTTTTGTGTGTAACGAGTATGCCGCTGATCGGTTGTTCACAGGAAGATTCTTGTCGCTGAGATCTCTACGCTGCGGCGTCATTTACAATCATGCCATCGGGTAGGTGCTGCATCCAGAGTCGTTCGCCCTTGCTAATCCGTTAAATCATTAGGCTGAATATGTAAAATGGGCAGACGACAATAAATTCGCCTCGATGCTTCCAAACGACCGAAAATCACAAAAGGAGGACTCGCTCGCCATGCGTCAAACACAACTAGATGGCCACCTACAGCCAAATCCCCCAAAATACAGTGATGAGCGCTTTCGCGCTGTTCTGGTCGAGTGGTTGGTTACAACAGATCAGGTAGGTACTAATGCTCTACGTCTGCTCTTTTCACGCTAACCCGTTTTTGCCAGCCGATATCTGCTCTCGAACACTCGTCGTTCAAGAAAGTGATCGAGGTGGCATCACAATCGAACAACGGCGTGCCAAAGCTACCGAGCCGCAAGTACACGCGGACACTGGTGATTGACACCTTCAAGGAGCACATGCTCAAACTACGGTCGCAACTTTTGGTATGTACCTGACTGCGCGTTTGACTGACCATGACACTGATTGATATGATGGCAGAGTGATGCCGTCAAAGGACAGATCAACCTGACGTGCGATGCATGGCAGGCGTCGAACACTGACGCATACTTTGCGGTCACCGGCTCATGGACACAAGAGACTTCGCCGGGCATGTGGGAGATCAAGACGGCACTCCTTGGCTTCACGCAAATGAACAGCGCACATCATGGCGTTCGTTTGGGGCAGGCGTTGTTCATGATTGTCCAGCGGCTTGGCATCACGCACAAGGTGGGTCCAAATTCTCTGATCGAGTGACTGCGCAGCTGACTCCACAACAGATTGGGTATGTCACATGCGATAATGCCAGCAACATGGACACGATGGCAAGTGAGTTTGCCAAACAAATTGAGGAAGTGACGGGCAAACCCTGGGACGCCAAAAAAAGACGAGTTCGGTAAGTTTTGGCATTTTATGTCTCATTCCATCTTCGTTGCGCTGACATTGATATCCACTATTATTAAGTTGCCTCGCCCATATTGTCAACCTGGCCACACAAGCGCTACTTCGTGCGCATAGTCGTTCCAAGGAATATGACCCCAAGCAGCCCGAAGAAAATTTAATTGCCACGCGCGGCTCTCAGCGGGACGAAATAGGACTGATACGGTCCATCTCTGTCAAGGTACGGGCCTCGACTGTGTGTCACGGTAATCATAGATGCTCATCGTGTCGCTTAGGAGCGCTCATCTGCCAAACGGAAACAATTATTTCGGACGATCCAACAGCAAGACAAGCCAAATCATCCATCCCGAGAACGTCCGTTACAACTCATCCTCGACATGCCGGTCCGTTGGTCATCAACATATCTGATGCTCGACCGTGCTGAAAAACTCAAGGACGTAAGTGGTTTCACAAAGTTTGCATCACGTCTGTCTGACTTCGTTGACCTTGTTTTCGTCATCAAGGATGTTGATACTTTCGTGCATGAAATGGCTGGTGCTGAGAAGGATCGAGAGAAGCGTGCCAAGCTTCAGGATCTCCAACTGACGGATGAAGAATGGACCCGGGTATCCATGTTACTTGGCCTCCTGGCGAAGGCGGAGTATGCCCAACAGTCATTCTCCTCTGACTGTGGCCCTGCCACCCATCTTGCACTCCCGGCACTGGAGTCATTGCACAAGGCTTGGCATACCCGGAGCACAAAGGCGGATTACATCGATTTTTGGCCAGCACTTGAGGCTGGCGTTGCAAAGATATCAAGCTACTATGAGAAGACGGCAGATTCGAATGCCTATATTATGGCAATGCGTACGTTACTATAATACTTAGTATAGGTATGTAATTACTGACAGATCTTTTGTAGTGCTTGATCCCGTCCAAAAGGGAAACCATATACGGAAGTATTGGGGAGCAGATGGTTATGAGGACGCAATGAAACATGCGGAGGCACTCGTAAGACCTCAAACGTGGATGATATTGCTCGTCACTCATTTTCTGTAGTACAAGCAGCGGTACCTCGAGCTTAATGGTGCTGTCGTTACAAAGCCAACCAAGCCTGACAAGAACACGGCAGCATACGGCAAGGTCAAGCAATTGTTGCGTGAGCTGTCGGACGATTCGGATGAGTCGGATGATGACATACCGGTACCATCATCAATGCACGGTGACCCCCAACGTCCTTGGCTGCAGGAATTCCACGGATACCTCAATTCGAAGGATCAAGTCGCGTCTGGGATGTCAATTGTACAATGGTGGGGGCTCAATGCAACTCGGTACCCAGTGTGGAGCTCATTGGCTCGAGACTATCTCTCGGTCATGGCAACATCTGTGTCGAGTGAACGAGCATTTTCATCTTCTGCGATCACAATCAGCAAGCGGCGCAACCGCCTCGCTGGTGATGTTGTTGAGGCACTTCAGTGCCTGAAGTGCTTCATCCGACGGGATTTGCTGTTCCGTGAGGTGCAGGATCCCTCAGTACTGTTGGACTCCGAACATCTGAATGAGGAGACCCATTCATTGGGTCAGGAGAATGAGGACCCGGAGGAGCCTGCTAACCAAGCTGATGACAGTGATGATATAGTTATGCTGAGTTTTGAGTAGCTACACCATGACGGCCACGTTGCAACACTCATACTGTATTTCTTGTCGAGTTGATGTCATGCTGTGTACTTACATAATTGGAAACTCTGATGCAATGTTAAGCCGGGGTTCAAGCCGGGCCGGGCTCTGAACCTTGCAAGGCCGTCATTGAGAGCTTAGGCTTGAATTTTACTAGGCTTGAACCCTTAGAGGCCGGGCCTTAGCCGGGTCTTTTGAGCCGAGCCGGGCCTGGCACAACACTAAGCGTTGGGCAGTTGCTTTCAAGTTTTTTTCTAATAATGTATACGATCCGGCCCGGCTTAGTCATCCCTTCCTACTCAGGCTGTGACTCGGAATCGTTTGCATTGCGCCCGCCTTCAAGTTGGTCCTTTTCTAATGATGGTGCTTTGTAGGTACAGTCACGCATCGCAGGTGTGTCTTCCGAAGAACTGTCGTATTTTATCGTCCCATATGATGATCATTCACATCCCATTGATGTCTCACTGAACACAGGCTAGCCACTGATCTCGTGCATCATCGATCATCGCTGATTACCCAGACCCAACCAAAAGGTCGCAGACTACTTATATTCATGGTTCACGGGAAAGAAAATATCACGCGTACTCCTCGTGAGAAGGTATTTCGTGCAGGTTTTTTTTTACTCGATGGTTGATCGAGCAAGTTCCGAGATTATTGTTCAGCCGCATCTGGACTCTTCAAGCACTTCATCCGAGCTCGCTGCATTCGCTTACAGGTTGCAGCCATGACGAACACCTAACTCGTTACTCATCATACCTGTTGATTGTAACTTAGTCAAAAAGGACCTGTCGATGTTCCTGCGTGTGGTTATCGCACTATCGCGTATATGGGGAACTACTTACCAGGAACTGACCTGGAACCTACTTTCTCAGTGCCATACTCGGACGATATTAAAATACGTACTGTATACACTGATATGGGATATCGTGTAGATGAATTGATCGTTTTTTCTTCATACAACTTATCCTTTCAAATCGCCCACGCATTTTTTATGGATAAAGCTGGCAGTGCACCTGGGCAGGTTCGCGGGAGGACTGCTGTACACTACCAGACTCATCGTGTCCAGGGGACCCGGTGCCAATATACTGGTTATCGATCCATGGTTAATGTGCCGACCTTCACAAATGGGCCTGGTGGGTATCTAGGTCTGATTGCAGCCGGTACTATCTCATATGTGGTGCATCATGATGGGTCACGAGCGCTCCGGTAACTGAACCCGAACGTCGCCGGTGTGAAACGCCGTGGACAAGTCGGCGGAGAATCTGAATGCATTGATCATGGAAGCGTAGGGTGTATCTAAGCAGATGCCTGAACGCACGACGAACAAGCTTCCAACGGCCGTCCTGTTTGTCTCGGCACCACTCACCGGTCAATTCTAGGGAGTTTGGCTGACGCGCATAAACAGAATCAATGTTGAATTCTGACAGGTTCAGACTCTCTCTCCAGCTCAGTCTGTCAGAGTGCTGTTCACATTAGATAACTTGGTTGAAGTTTTAAAAAAACTACTCATTTTGCTCGTACCTTTGTTTTGTGCTCAACCAAACTTTCCCATCAGACGGATTCCCGCACACCGGAACGCGTGCACCGGTGTGTCGGAAGCGTAGACTTTGAACGTGAGAGGAGATCTTTTCCCCTCGGTTCGGGGCGGGTGACTTGTGCTCCTAGAGGAAATAGCTGGTTGAAACAGGGCAGAAAGTAGCACTGCAATATCTCTTATTTGTGAACCGTAGCTCGATTGTCATGAGCGCGTTGTTCCATGTTCTCGCCGCGGCGGGGCGCGCTATGGACAGCCTCAGGTCAATCTCCCGGTCCAATGACCAGTGTGGTGTTTCAGTGGCAGTAAGTAGATGGAAGAGCCGAGGAAGGAGAGCCGTGCGTGTGAGCTGCTGAAACGATCAACAAATTAATGAATCCATTTACGGAAAGGGCGTGGTGATGTGGCATTTGCCGAGTCCGGGGTATGGCCAGCGCCGGAGACAAAGTAAACCATCTGAGATCCATCCAGATCCACGATCCATGGCAAGTTCCCCTCCCTTTCCTGCCAGCTGCTCCTCCATTCCGTGTTATTGATTTGTTATTGAATGTCCTTCCTTCGCCACATGGGACTCGTTGACTCTAGCTCGTTGAACGTGTAGTGTCTGATTTGATGCTCAGTGCCACCAAACAAAAGAAATTGTAGCGAGGTCCAGGTCACTGCGTCTTGTGGCCGCAGCTCGTATGCCCAAATGGGCTAGCGACTCCACTGTTTCCCAACGCCGTTACGATATGCACGTACGGTAGATTCATCAATTGACTTGGTTTACTCTCTGGGGTATTGAATGCTGTCCCTCTTTTAGCTGGTTCCGGCAAACTGAACTCTACAATTGCCGTCGAGTCTTCCCATTCTCTCCTATTTATTATCCTCTCCCGCCGATGGGTTTGTTCTCGTATTGCGCCCCTCATGTATCCAAGTCCCCCGTTTCGTCTGACGAGTCACATCACGCGATGTCTCGATGTCGCAGGTAGTCATCGCTCTCCGCCGCTTCCCAATGCGGAGTCTGCGGTTATTCCCTTCCAAACATGCAGCACACACGATTCCTCTTCATTCGAGTACAGCGTGGACGACATCTTGCAGATCATTCTCAAGACTCGGAAGACCTGGAAGACCTTAAAGGGTCGATCGGAAGCAGTATGGCCACCTTACCTCGAAGCGATCATGCTCAAGGGTACGTCCATCAGCGTGCGTGTGTCACGATTCTCATTATTTGGCACACAGCTCTCCGAGAATATGAACCCGCTGACTCGCGGGAAACACGAATTCTGGGCCGCTATCCAATGCGAAATCGTTTCATATCCGACTATATCCATAACACCACAGGAAAATACAGATCCGCCAAGCAGGTAGGTAGCCGCTTGCAACAGCTTAGAGACACACCCGAGGGCCGCCAGTGTAAGTGCCACATCGCCGCGCGGTCCATGTGCGGACATTCATAAAGTTACGCTCATAAAATTTTGTTTGTGTTTGTATTTGTCATATACCACAGTGATCGATGTATTGACGCGTTGCTATCACACACGGTTACGCACCGGCTCCTGCGATGCGCGGGTTCCCGTATTCCAGTCGACTTCTTGGGACGATTCATCTTCCAGCCCCTCAGTTTCCAGTATATCTTGGGATACCTCTTCCACTTCCTCCTCTTTACATTCCCCAGTCACCCCAACGAGTCCTATCATGCCTCGCCTCCCTCAGCCAAACCCTCGTCAACCCGTCGAATCGCGGATGCCCGTCTACATCGACATCCTTCCACAGCAATCACCCTTGTCTTCACTGGGTCATAGCCCCTCATCCACCACCACCGCATCGACGTCCAGTTCTAGCTCCCGTCCTCCGGACGTGCGTCACATCCGTCACATCGATCCTACAGTGACCTTTGTCTCTCCCTGCCCTGTCAATGGAAAGTCTTCCTACATCGTTTGCCTGGACGGAGCACCCGTCCACACAGAGCATACAATGCTTGAATATGTCGGACCTTATTTTTCTTCTTCGTCTGGTCAAGCGCCAGGCGACGAACCTGCACTATATAATACGACACTCGTACCCAAATATTGGGACGTCCTCTGCAAAGCCGCAGGTAAGCCTCGCCCATTTTGCCAGTTCCCGGTCGGCTTTAACATCGAATACAGACCCCACTTTGTACACTATCGTCCAAGATGTGTATTGTCTCCCTGATCCCGTGCTCAACCAGGACCGCTCGCAACGTCCTCGCCCGGCACACATCTTCTCGGCCACATATCATTTCCAATATCCTCCAGGGTCCGCTACTCCTACCTATGGACAGTCATCCGCGGGCGCCTTCAGCCATGATTCTTCCATGACGTCAACGTTTGGTCATCAAACAGTGCACGGTTCCATTCCTTTGGGAACCCCCTCAACGTCATTCCCTGTTCCCACAGCGTACATTGCTCCAGCCTCCGGAGGATCACGTGCACCGTCCGAGGCGGAGCAAAACCTATTTGACACGCCTTTCATGTTGGACGTCAATTTCGACCAGTTCGCGTTCGACGACTTTGTCGCCAACTTGGATGGCAGTTCGCAGAGTACGTCTTCGTCCCACTTGTATCCCACGGACCCAAACACATTTGTACGTTTCGATCCCCTCCTGCTTGGCGTGCATCCTAATGATAAGTTATTTTCTTCAAAGATTATGTAACACGGACGTATGCGCTTTATCATGTCCCCATATTTCACTGTATTCTGGATGTCATGTGTTCTGCCAGTGTTTCCCATTCTCGTGGATGTGTGGCCTTTGAATGTAGAACGTTCACTGGTCATGTTTCCTACACCCAATAGCAAAGTGATGGCGATTATATATATACTCGTCGTCAGGCCCGGGTACGGACTATGGATTACGGATAAAAGTATATTGATCGATCGTTATCGTGCTTCTGTGGTTTGGTTAAACACGTAATTACACAGGATGTACAGGCGATGGAGGAATTTATGGTAAGTAAGATATTTTCGTCGGGCAAACCTGCTCCCAGTCTTGCTTCCTTGATAATCGATGATCGCCGCATACCCTCCACCCTCCAAGAGAAAAAAAAAAGAAGCAGACACACGGCCATTGGAAGTTTTTTCAAGATAGAACGGTTTGTTATATCCTATTATACTGCTAAACTCCTCTCGTCGTCAGCGAGACGTCGGTCTGCCGATCAAAGCCGGTGACCGCGAAGGGTTGACAGGAGTCACAGGGCAGTGTCGCCGTCTGTGGCATGTCATATCTTCAATCTTCTAGCTTCACGGCCCTGGCACTAATGGTCAAGGGTTTGCCTCGACCGATAAGGGTGTAGAGGGACGGGAAGTAAGGGGGAGAGTTGAGAGCGATGGGCATCATTCAATTGGCTGTCCGGCCCGTTCTTAACGTGACGTGTGGGCATTTGACACCGATGTTGGTGGTGCGAGTGTGATATCGGTTGTGGACCGTCCTGATGGGGGACGAGTATGTATTGGATTTGAAGCCAGTGCCATCGATGGACTGGATCGGGACGAGGGGATGTTTCGTGATCCGAGGCAGGGCTGAGAACGTCTAGATGGCGAGATGGTCGGAGTAACTCTAACTGTGCGAACACCGCTGCGCGCGAGGACGTATTATTTCCGAGAGGCGTGCATTTGGCTTCAAAATAGACTGTTTCTCCGGCTGAGGCAAAATTTGGAGCAAAGAAACTCAGATGCTGTCACGGTACAGGCGACTCGTTTGCATGGATCCAGTGGGCGTGGGGAACACGAGGCGGATGGGTGGGTACGCGGATGGAGCATTTGCATAATAGTTAGACCCGCCCACGGTTGGCCCTGCGAAGTGAAGCAACTGCACGTTAATTGCGTGTTGCAGTGCAAGGCACGGCGGTAAACTGAGGTGACGCCGAGGATGGCAGTCAAACGTTCGTTTTTGTGTTCTTTTTCTTTCCCCGATTGGTGATGTATAACGCGTAAAGGAACAGGCTTGGATGTGCACGAGGCAGGGGAACCGTCTGCCTGGTGGTATGTAATGATTAATAATTTTTGGTCTGGTCCGGTCGAGGCGGGGACGCGGTCAATGACCGATCGATGATGTGATGTAAATGCTGCCCAGAGAATTAATACAATGACACATTATCGGCGCACGTCGGAGGTACGCAAGTGGACGTACAAACCGGCCCTTCTGGAAGCCAGTGACGATATCAATCACAGATCTGAGTCTCCAACGAGCGTCAGTGGGGTCAGCGAAACCATATACAGTGTGTTACGTCACTAATTGATCTGGCCGCATTTCTGACAGTGACGGACGTATCGCAGAGAGTTCATAGGACCTGAGCTAACCACACAAGGATTGGACTCGGAATTCTGCTCATTTTCTGATCGGTGATGTGCCACCATCCGGAAGCAGATCGGATAAGATAATTCGCGGAGTATCTTCATATATGGATAGGGACAAGCACAGACAAATAACGCGTCGCGTTGACCTGACTTACTGACACATTGATGGCCGTCGAGCCACGAGAAGAGGATGCGTTCATGCAGACGCTCTTTGACGGCTTGGACACGTCCATCACGTCCAAGACGTCCCCTTGTGCTAAACGCTCACCTAGGAAGCACAAAGTAACAGAAAATGCAGACGACTTGTCTGTCCTACTGGACGGTGCGGAGGACTGGGACTGGACGGACATGGAGGTAGATTTCATGACACCCAAGAAGAAGAAGGCTAGTCCATCCAAGGTATGTGACCTCTCGTTCTCGCGCATGCGCAGTTCTGATGGCAGGTACCAGCGGTCACCTCACAAACGCCAACGTTCACCTGTTAAACAACCGGTAACTCCTCGCTGCGCTCGTTCTATGCCGTCCGGACCTCTCCAAAACCAAGACCTCAACTTGAGTTTGTCTGCCCTCGTCGACGGAGCCGAGACTTGGGACTGGGAGGACATGGAAAACGACTTTCTCACGCCTGGTCGTAAGCGCGACAAGCTCAAGGTTTGCTCTAATCGCTACGTTCCTCTCCCCTGTCTTGATTTGGATGGCAAGTCTGCTGTTGCCCCAGAAGTAGCCTATGCCAAGCCCCCCACTGTGCGGTGTATCGTCGACGCTGTAGACGAGCGATTACAACTCGGCTCCAAGGTCAGGGCCAGCGGACTTCATTCTTTCAGATTCTCTTGACAATGCAGACAGGTATTATTGGTGAAAACCCAGCCACACGGGCACTCGCGCTCGGTTATACTCCAGGACGACTGGGCCGAATCTGACGTCCGAAAAGGTGCGAACAATAGCTATGGCCCTGTCAGAAGTTCCGACCAGTTCATTTGCTTAGGCGATATCATTAATGTCCTAGGACAGTTTGACTCAAAGGGCTCCATTACGATCTCATATCATGAGAATCATTTCATTCTTCATCCAGATCTACTTATGACGGCGACTGCGCTTTCAAATGCCACACAATGCAGGCGCAAACCTCTTTTGTCTTCCCTGATAAAGTCAACGTCTGACGTTTCGCCCGCACTCCTATGGGGTAATATGCTGCATGAGATTATGCAAACATGCCTTGCTACCCAGCAATGGGATGAATTTTACGTCGAAGACTTGATCGAACGTGGCGTTATGAAGAGCCTCCCGGAAATCGTAAAAATTGGAGTTACCATCGAAGATGCCAAGCGAGAAGTCAAGCTTCGTTCCAAAGGTCTCAAAGTTTTCTCTGCTCGCTATATCGCAGACAAGCCCAAGGTAGACCCTTTTTTTGTCATGATTCATGGTCACAAACGTTTTTTATCATAGCCCGAAGCTATCCTCACCAATACCCGAGCGGCAGCCAACCAGAATTCGCGTCTCGCCATCACTTCTTTATATGATATCGAGGAGGACATATGGTCACCTACCTACGGCCTCAAAGGGAAGCTGGATGCGAGTGTCCAAGCTATCATTTCCGAGAGCACCCCGGAAACGCAAGGACCCCTACTCAGTACGCACACTGTGCCGTTCGAGATCAAAACGGGAAGGTCCATCGGTGGCATGGAACACCGCGCACAGACAATGTTATACACTCTTCTCGCCGAGGAGCGGTATGGCGTCCAAGTCCCTAGCGGGTTGCTTTATTATACCCAAAGCGAAGAGGTCGTGAGGGTCCCTCGAACTAGAAACGAACTGAGGGGCCTCATCGATGCAAGAAACGAGATGGCTGCGTACACGATGCGTCGTGTGAATCAGGGTAAGGCTCGTGAGCCTTTCTTGCCACCTACGATCGATGATGAGCATGCGTGTAAAAAGTGCTTTGAGCTCAATGCCTGTATGTTGTACCGCAAGGTAAGTACCGGCGATCCTGGGAGTGTGCTTCGTTAAGATGACCTACAGGCTGTCGAGAATGTAGTCGACGATTCGTCGCCGATTGCAGGGATTTATGATGCCAAGGCTTCGCACTTGACACCCACCCAAGCGGAGTTCTTCAAGCGATGGGAAGCGCTGATAACTTTCGAAGAGCAAGACAGTATCCGGTTCCGAAAAGAACTTTGGACGATGACGGCAGGACAACGAGAAGAAAAGGGTCGATGTTTTGATGCCATGGTCATCGACAAGACGTTCATCCCCCCCAACATCATACCAAATGCAACGGAGCGGTACCGATACACATATCGGTTTGTCCGCGGGAATGATCCGGCTTTCCAGAGTCCGTCTCTATTGAATGGCCACATAAGCACGGGTGATGTCATCGTCGTCTCCGTTGATCCAGAACTCCTCGCACTCGCTCGGGGCCTCATCGTGGACCTCACACCCCAAGAGGTCGTCGTGAGCGTCGACCACGAACTCGACGTGGTTAAGATTGCTGCGCGACTGCAGGTCTTACGCAAGTCCCGGGCACGGATCCGACCTGTGTTTCGAATTGACAGAGATGAGATATTTGGGATGGGTCGTATTCGGGACAATCTCGCACGGTTATTTTACGCTGATGGGGACACGAAACGCCTCGAACTGGTCGTGGATCTTCGGAGACCGACGTTCGAGGACGAACAGGCGACGGTAGACGCGCTGCGCGATGTCCCCGAGTATGCCGCTGCGACGGGCAAGCTGAACTCGGGTCAGATGGCGGCGGTGACACGGGCGCTCAGCGCCAACGATTACGCGTTGATCCTCGGGATGCCTGGAACTGGGAAAACGACCGTGATTGCGGCGCTCATTCGGACGTTTGTGGCTATGGGAAAGACGGTGTTGTTGACGTCATACACCCACTCTGCGGTGGATACCATCCTGCTCAAGCTCAAGGATGACGATTACAGGATTCTGAGATTGGGCAACGTGGACAAGGTTGGTTTGATGCATATGATACAGGAGATTGTAATGACGGGCCATTTAGGTTCATCCAGAGGTCCGCAAGTTTACTGAGGCGGAGAGGAGGACCGCAAAGACCCTTGAACAAGTTGAAAACCAGATCATGTCGCCACCTGTGGTAGCTACCACCTGTTTGACGATCGATCAGTGAGTTTTGCGTCGGTCGATGACTCGAGGGAAGGTACTGAGATTGCCGTAGTCCTCTGTTCTCTCGACGGACATTCGATTATTGTATCGTGGACGAGGCGTCCCAGATTACGTTGCCTACCTGCCTCGGCCCACTGCGCTTCGCGGACAAGTTCGTGCTCGTCGGAGACCACTTCCAGCTTCCGCCACTGGTGAACTATGCTGTTTCCCGCATGACGACCTGACCAGGAGTTGACATACTTATAGGTCCGTAATCCCGCCGCGAGAAAGGGTGGCCTAGAAACGTCGCTATTCCGGCGACTTTCCGAAACCCACCCACATGCGGTCGTGGACCTGACGCATCAATATCGCATGAACGAGGATATCATGCTCTTGTCCAACAAGCTCATCTATGGGGATCGTCTTCGGTGTGGTTCGGAAGAGGTTGCGAAGCGCAGTCTGGCGCTGCCTGACAAGGGATTTATCGACACCCTTCGTGGCGTGGGTGGATGTCTGTGTGATGATAACCAGTGTTGGATAGCGAGACTCTTGGACGAAAAGTAAGTGATCATCGCCTTCTTTTTGCATGTTTCAAACCGACTAATTGCGATCCAGTTGTAAAGCTGTATTCGTGGACACAGACCGCGTGCCAGCGTTCGATTCGCGCGTGGGAGACTTGGTCCAGAACGAAGTGGAGGGCAAGCTCGTGTACCAGATCGTCGAGGCTCTCTTGCAGAGTGGCGTCGAGGAGCGACAGATCGGGATCATGTCACTGTACAGGCAGCAGATCAAGCTGCTCTCGCATCTGTTGCAGGAGAGAAAGCAGATTGAGAAGTGGACGGCAGACAAGAGTCAGGGGAGGGATAAGGATTGCGTGATTATTTCGATGGTGCGATCGAACGATCACAGACAGGTACGTGTCCGTTCAACCTCCACATGTATTGGAACTAACGTGACTCCCTGCACAGATTGGTGATCTGTTGAAGGACTGGCGACGCGTCAACGTATCGTTTACACGCGCGCAGTCGAAGCTGATCATCATCGGTTCGCGGAAGACGCTCGGCGCGACATCGTTGTTGGCCGAGTTTCTAGAGCTGATGGACGAGCGGCGGTGGGTGCTCCGGTTGGCTGAGGGCGCTGAGAAGAAGCATCCGACCTTGGAGCCTCCCAAGATCACTGTGCTCGTAGGAGGGAAGCAGGGCGGGAAGAGAGTTGCGGATGATAGCTTGATCTGTTCGGAGGGTGGGGAGGGATATGGACTTGCGCTGGCGGTGGGGACGCCGTCGAAGAAGGCGAGGACGTCCCCGGTGAGGGGTGGGGTGTTGAAGGGGCGGCCAATATTACAGGATGTAGTGAATGGGGAGCTGTGATGTATTATCATGTATTTAGTTGTACTCTAATTGGATATTGACTCTGACTCTGAGAGCTAGTGCTCACACATCGAGTGGGGCTGTGAGGTTAAGGGGGTAGGGTCCGATGCTTTTATCAGCTTTTCCGTTGCCCATTTCCGCTTTTGAAGCGCTGAGACCGGAATGATGTAGCGGGGTGTTCCGCTCTTCAATGATTGGTGGGATCCGCTGTAAGTCGTGGGAAGTATGACGAACTTGTAACTTGGTGGTCGTGCGCAGCTCTCCGCCATTTACTACAGCTTACATGACATGGACTTGACGTCGACCAGTACCGTTCTCTCAGACCTCCTCCGCCCCCTCCACCATCCGCAAGAGTGGCCTCAATCATCCGAGACCATCATCCTCGAACCCTTTTCGTATGTCTGCTCCAAGCCAGGCAAGGAAATCCGATCACTCTTGATCGAGGCGTTCAACCTTTGGCTTGACGTCCCGCGTGCGCAGCTCTCCGTGATCGCGCGCGTCGTGCGCATGCTGCACAGCGCCAGCCTTATGGTCGACGATATCGAAGACGGGGCGCAGCTCCGACGGGGTCAACCCGTCGCGCACCGCATCTACGGTGTCCCGCACACGATCAATACGGCCAACTACGTGTACTTTTTGGCGTACAAGGAGCTCGCAGCGCTCAGGCCAAGTGGTGAAGGTTCTGGCTCCGGGCCCCCAGACGGGGCGCAGAGGGTCGTGGCGAATAAAGACCTGGATCTGGTGGTTACCGAAGAGCTGTTGTCCCTCCATCGCGGACAGGGGCTCGAGATATTTTGGCGGGACACGCTGCAATGTCCGACCGAGGAAGAGTACGTCGCTATGGTGAACAACAGTTGAGTCGTACTGTTTTGTCGGGGCGTCCGATGATTGCACTGACGATTTGGTATTTGTCCAGAGACCGGCGGTTTGTTCAGGATCGCCGTCAAGTTGATGATGGCATGTGCGACCAAGAATGTGACCGTGTAAGAGTCCTTTTCTGTCCTTATCCGAAGTATTGCTGACAATTGTCGTCGCTAGAGATTATGTCTATCTGGTCAATCTGATTGGGGTGTACTTTCAGATCAGAGACGACTATATGAATCTGCAGAGTACAGAGGTGTGCCTCGTCGTCCTCTGAAATCGTTGGAGGATACACTTATGATTGGGCACATTGCAGTATTCAAAGAACAAAGGGTTCGCGGAAGATCTCACTGAGGGCAAATTCTCATTCCCAATCGTCCACGGAGTACGAGCGGACGTGAGCAACCGCGTGATACTGAGTAAGCTTACTACAAGTTCGATCATGCTTTCACAGGTTTCAGAGCTCATTTCCGAATCACAGACGTGCTCCAAAAGCGACCTACGACTCCGACGTTGAAGCATCATACCATCTCTCACTTACGCAACCAAACGGGTTCGTTCAGCTATACGTTGAATGTAATGAAAGAGCTCGAACAAGAGGTACGTACTCCCTGGGATTGAATCGCGAGTCCCATCATTTATCCTCGTTTCATCGTCAAGGTCCGAGTGGAAATCGCGAGACTTGGAGGGAACAGTCAGCTTGACGCGATCCTGACCACACTGCACGTGGAGGATGACCAGTGATCAAAGGACGATGGTGTCATTGTAGCATTTCGTCACAGTCGACACCGTCGACCAACATTTGTAATAGTATTGCAGGTGGGGTCAACGGGGTTTATTAGGCCGCTTTGATCTATACCAGGGGCGTAATTAGTCCCGACTATGCTTCCCCCTCATCACAACATGTACCATAACAGACGTTGGAGAAATGGGAAAACAAAGGGCCGAAGTTGGCTGAGACTCTCAAGGAAAATATCTTTGTCCAAGCCAAGGTTTGCACATTAGAATACTGACACGTTTCCGAACGACTCGGCGTGATCAAACACTGGCAGTACGGCGGCAGCACCACATGGACCATGCACTGCCTTTGCCTCATTGCACAAATGCTGTAGTGGCTCACGTATAATCAGATGCCTTTCTCTCGCTTCATCACCCACCCTCACTGACTCCATGGCACGAAACCCCATCCTCCACCAAAGCGCTTTACCTGTACGCATGTCGAGTATCACACCAGAACCGCATGCTGGCAGTAGTTTCCAGCCGCATAGGATCCGAATTAAAGCCTGGGAGAATGAAAACGGTCATTTTGGCTGTCCACCAGTCGCGTGTCATCCTGACGGAGTATGGGTTGTAACTGGCTCTGGCGATGGAACTGCAAAGGTTTGGGATTTGGAAAGTGGAGGGCAAGTAGGGATAGCGATGGAGCACGAAGACGATTACTATTGGAAGATTGCTGTGACTGGGGATGGCACGAAGATTGTCAGCGCTTCCAATGGTTGGATCAAAGTATGGGACACCGAATCGCACGCACTTGTCGAAGAATGGAATTGTGCAAGCACAGTCATTTCCCTCACAATATCGCCAGACGATCGCCTCGTTGCAGTCGGTGGTTACTGTTCCATCGAGATTTATGTCATGGGTTCGGATGGGGGTCTGGTCAACCGCATCGAACTCAAGGTGAAGTACATTTTATGGAACATGTCAATGTGCTTCTCTCCCGATAGCGACAAACTCGCATATGGCATCGATAAGGACATCCACGTATATGATGTCAACAATGGTCATTCGCTGCTTGGTCCATTGAAAGGCCACAATGATTGGGTCAATTGCGTTCTGTGGTCGCGCGATGGCAGCAGGCTCTTCTCTGCAGGCTGGGACAAAACCATACGCGTTTGGGACTCCGCAACGGGACAGCAAATCAGACAGTGGACAGCTCATACCGACTTTG
>JBBPOL010000202.1:0-17429 GCA_038091435.1 Leccinum variabile | reverse complement strand
CTAAAGAGCCAAGATGCAGTTGACCACCTCGATCCCGACTCTGTTCGAGAGCAACACGATATGTCGGTGGCCAATGGGTTGCCAAGTTAGGCAGCATGCGCATAATGATCGGAAGTAAACATAGATCGTAGATGTCCGCAAGGTCATCCGAGGGTATCTTCCGTGTATCGAATGCCCGATACATCCTTGGAAAGAACACGCGAATAGCAGAGCGATTGGCAACTTTCCCCAATGCTAAGTTTGGGATCGAATGCATCGGAACATATATAGGCCGATCCTACATCATAGCATAATGGAATCAATATATATTAATGCCAGATTTGAACCCCACAAACGCACCTGATTGTCGAAAGCCACAGACGTGACATGGTTGTTGGACTTGAGTGTATCCCTGAACGAAGGAATAGGCCACACAGTAAGAGGGACACTGTACGGCAAAGTCTTTGTCGTTCCTATCAAGGAATCAAAGTCACGAGATGTGGTGATATGCTCGATATTGCGCAGTCCTTGAATAGGATTCAGAGTGATAGAACGCTGATTGTGTAACTCCAATCCACGTCGACCAGCGAGGACAAACTTGAGGAACTTGAGTTCATCTTCGCGATTGCCTTCACCCAAGGCAGTATAGTACGGCACGGCTTCCTCCACGAACTCGGAGAGGGTTAGCTGGACTGGAGCAGCCTCGCGATCATCTGGATAAATTCTCATCGGCATGTTAGAAGATCAGCGTTGACTGACAAGTAGACTTGTGAAGACGAGTGAGATGGTAGAAGTAAGAGACAAAGAGCAGTTTAGCCGACAATAGCGGGAATTAAATGATCATATAACACACTCCGCTAATAATCATTTATAAATGTCTATTTGTATGAAACATTGTGGTGATCATGTTCAATGCAAACAACAGTCGTAATATACTACACTTGAAATACATTGCATGCAAGACCAAACATACCATCAGCAACAGGTTTATGATAGCTTGAAATGTATTTCCACACCTGTTTCGAGGATTAAAAGTGTCTTGGACGCCTGTGTGGTGTTGACCCGACATACCATACTATACATTCGAGGATTTCAAAGGGCGTCACAGACGCCCATGTATCATATCTAACACAAAAGCTATTGAGAAAATATGTTACATTGTTGGCGTCCCGGACGCCCGCGTAATGCAACGTACAAGTTCTGATACTTTCCTTAATGGATTGAGTTCGTTTTGCAATTTTAGTGTTGACCTGAAATACACAATCGAATTCGGGGCGTCTCGGACGCCCGCACGATACAGACAATGAAACACCTTGTATACAAATCGTGTACCCAGTTCTTGACGAGTTGGATTTCTTCCATAGGTGCAGGAAACAGCATCAGTAAGTGTTTGTCGAGGGCGTCCCGGACGCCCGCGTAACTGATGGTTCACACCTTTACGATCAGGCTGATTCGGAAGCGTCTCGCATACAATAGTTTTAGCACGGCGGCGACGAAGGGCGTCCGGGACGCCCATATGGCGCCCGCATAGCACAACGGGTTGTGTGTAGTGATTTATTAGTGTGTCCACCGACAGAATGCAACTGAGTGACTCACGATTCACCAGGTAAAGCTCGAGGTACGAGAACGCGTTGCCTGAGTCACGGCAAAGAACCCTTAGTATTGACATTAGCACGGCGGCGACGAAGGGCGTCCGGGACGCCCATATGGCGCCCGCATAGCACGATGTGTTGCGTGTGGTGATTCATTAGTGTGTCCACCGACAGAATGCAACTGAGTGACTCACAAGTCACCAGGTAAAGTTCGAGGTACGAGAACGCGTTGCCTGAGTCACGGCAAAGAACCCTTATTGACGAAATTGAGCGAGTGAGTTGTGACGGTCGAATAATGCACAGGGTAAGGACACGAGTAACAGGATAGAGTACGACACGTACTAACGATATTTACACCTGTACATTCATATGACCCGTCTCGAGTCTCGTGACGACACTTGTAGGGCTTAGCGAAACGTTGTTGTAGGCGAGGGAGTCATGGCTGCCTTTCGTCGAATTGTCGATGGGCCTTTGCAGTGATTGTGCGGATCTTTGAGCTTTCAGGGAATGAAGTGTTTGTGCGCGTGTGGAAGGACTTTGCGTATCTTTAATCCATTTTGCAGCAGGACACGCGTCACGAGAATTTTTGCACGTTCGATCGCGACAGCATGCGGATAAAGCGATACGTGTCTTATCACGCCAAGAAGACTTTGAATCACACAAAATACATTGTCATTGTACGGTCAGTGCACACAGTGCACACAGTGCACACAGTGCACACAGTGCACAGGATGAGAGTGAGAGATATACAAAGAGGACACACAAATGAAGAAGAAATACATACGACGTGACGGGGAGGAAAACAACGACAGAAAACTAATCATATAGCAAGACGAGATACACAACGAAACCAACCCATCCGAGTCATACTCGGCGCTTACCCTTTCCCGTATCCTTGGGCTTGTTGTTGCCGCGAGCTCCGGCTTTGAAACGAGCCTGTCCGCCAGGGATGAGAGGAACGCCACCGATTTCATCAGTGGGAGTGTTGGATAGAGCACCACGAGAACCAGACGAGACGCTCGGCGTGTGAGCCGCCTTGGGAATATTGGAAGGACCAGCACGAGAGACGGTGGGGACGTTCTGTGCGGGATTGTTCCGTGAAGCGTGGGAGGTACTAACTGAACCGGTCGCAGGTGGCTTCGACGAACCCACGGCAGGGGCCGAAGAAACGTTGGGAACGTGACCAGTCGGAGGAGGGTTGGAAGGGTCATTGCGAGCAGGAGGTGGCACGCGAGACGGGAGACCAGGTCTAACGACAGGCAAGTCCTTAGCGACATTCAATGTGGGAGATGCCGGAAGGGAGGACAAGTTCGTCAACGGAGATGAACCGACAGTAGAACTGCGACCTGTCGGGACGTTGGGTATTCCATTCTGCAACTTTGCCAGGGCCTCGAGTTGATCAGGATCAAGTTCCCAGGTAGGATCGTTCCGCATCGCCTGGAGTATTGGATCGGTCTCAGGATCGAACGGTGGGGGAACGAACGGTAGGGGATCGAACGGCCCGGGTGGGGTTTCCTCGACCCGCATAGTGGCGGGTGCTTTAGAACCCGACGGAGTCGATTGGACGGGATTGTTGGCTTTAACCGATCCAGGACCCATGACCGACGAAATAGATGGTGGTTGGAAGGACGGCACAACCACCTGATCCTTCGGCTTATTCACCCGAGCTTTTTTCCCCTTAGGAGCAGCACGTTGCGGCGAAGTCGGAGAGGTTGGTGCAGTTCGCTTGACAGCACGTCGAGGAGGGGATTCAGACGGCTGAACAGTCTTCACCTTGGATTTCTTACTGCCGCGCTTGTTACGTCCTTCAGGTTCGTCGATCACGATGAGATCGTTATCGTCCTTCAAGTTTTCGTCGACTACAGTGCTGGTGTTCGTTTCTGAGTAACCCGTACTGATCCCACTGTCACTGCCGTTGAATAACGAGACTAGGAGGCCCATCTGTGAATAAACAAAGAGTGTAGAACGAAGGAATACGTACGAGAATGGTCGTTAATACCAATGAATGCGTTGTGCAACATCCCTTTATCGAAGGCAATATTATTGAGAAAGACGTCCGGAGTGCCGCGAGCGATCAGCCTGTAAAACCTAACGATCTTCTGTTGCGGGAACCTGTAAATACGACCTCGGAGCTGTTCATCGTCGAGAGCCGACCACAACGTGTCCTAATATAATGCGTCAGTATAATGACGGACAACGAAAGCCATACTTACAACGATGATCATGATATTGGCGCTCGCCAAATTGAGACCAACGGCGCCAACGGTGGAAAGGATGAGCACGCGGGCTCCTGCCTGGCGCGTCGACCTTCGAAATTCGTTCAAGACCTTCTTGCGTTTGGCGTGAGGTGTTTTGCCATTGAACTCAACCGACTTGATCCCGTAGAGAGTTAAAACCTGAGAGAACTAAGGGACGCAATTGATAGAAAGTGGTACACGTACGTCTCGAATGGCTGCGTTCGAAGAAGGGAAGGCAGAGAAAATCACGATCCGATCGGGATCCGTATGGTCCTTATCGTCGAGTTCTGCAGCTGAGTCAACGTCGATCGTCATTCCGTCTTCCAAGACCATAAGCGGAAGCAAATTGTCCTGTGCCAGATGATGCTTGACGATCTTGGCCAACGTATCGAGTTTCGTCGATGCCAACTCGTTGGTCCATTGTTCGACTGATTTCGGGGCCTCCCACCGTTGACCAGAGGATGGGTTCATGTGCGGATGTAGTAGTCCGCGCCGAAATTCAATGTAGAAATTCTATTAACCAAAGTCAGAACGCACACCGTAAACGAAACGGGCGTCCTCGACGCCCTCACAGACGAAGAGTGGCATATGATGAAAAGATAAATGTGTAACGCATGAGCGTGATATACATGCGCTCATTGAATGGGCAGGCAAACGAGGGCGTCCTCGACGCCCGCGACGACGGATGCGTACAAGCGCGCGCTGACGTAACGTGGCAATGATGCAACGAGTGGGCGTCCCAGACGCCCGCGCACGACGTAGCAAAACGTAGCAATAATGAATACGATGTTCCCAAATGTGACTCACCTTGCCGGCGCCAGCCATCGTACTGAGCGGAGTGTCCTTGATTATCTCGTTTGTGAGTTTCGTCAGAATCTCCTTCTCCGAGTCCCGCAATTCCAGGAGCATGACGTGCTCGCGATACGGCCTCATACCAAAAATCGGCTTCTGCTCGCAATCGACTGAATCCAGCGTTCTACGGACGACACGTTTTTCGAACGCATCGCGCAACCGGGGAATCCATTCTTGAAGCTTCGGTACCAGCTCAGAGGCCATCATCGTGTTGTGCTCTGTTTCGCCTGCAAGTAATCCGCGCAAGTGGTCCCCCGCCGATTCCGACTCACGCTCCGCCTTGCGGTCCTTCGCTTGCGCCCGATTGATTTCTCTTTTCATCTCGTCGAACTTGTCCTTTTTGTTGAGCGCCTGTATGCCCAGTAGATGGCCCATAATCCAAAGATCCTTTGGGTAAATTACGCAGTAAGTGGGAGCACGAATGCACAAGAGAAAAATAGAATACTACGTACCTGAAGTTTCGTCATGACGGGTGTGGCCGTCATGGCGATCATCGAAGCCGATTGTCCCCGTAAACAGCACGCGGCTGTATGTAGCTTGTTGAATTTGCGCGCCGCATGAGCTTCGTCAATGACGAACGACGCAAACTTGTGTCCGAAGAGAGTCGTCGGCCCAATTGATGACATCGACGACCCGGCGTCGACCTTGTCTTCGACGTGATGCATTATCCGGGTGAATAACGCCGTGGAGTCGTCGACCAAAGCCTCGATGACAGTGTCAGTGCAAGTGAGACGTCGACATGTGCATAGAAAGAAATACTTACATTGTCCGTGGCCAAAATGATCCGGTTCTGCAGCTCATGGAAACCCTTCGCCGAAAAAATATTGTCCCACCATCCGCGACGAGTGCCATGCTTGCCGACGTAAGGGAACACGTCGAACGTGTTGCGCTTGAGGAACCGTTCGAGCTCACGAGCCCATTGGTTGTGGAGATTGACCGGGCAGACGATGACGAAGGGAGCGCTTGGGATATTCTTCTCCTTGGCCTGCCATTGTTTGTCCGCTAGAATCGAGTAAGTTAGCGATGGATTCGCACCGTATGATCAGATGACCTTATTACGAGAACGTACCGAATGCGCCCGGAAACTTGTTGTATGTCTTGTGGTGCCAATGGAAATAAGAGAGACAAGCAACGAAACCAATCACCTGGAACGTCTTGCCGATGCCGACGCCATCCATCAGGAGTACCGGTTTGCCTTCAAACGCCCGCTCCAACATTCGATAAATCCCGACAAGTTGATGCCACCGGGGTCGTAAAGGCTCCCGGTTGCTTGTCTCGGACGCGAGCCATTTTTCGCCCTCTGCCGTCCACGGCTCTATGATAGCGTCAGGATCGGTGAACTCCTGAAAGAACGGGAGTTTCTTGTCCGGCAGTCCAAGGCAGGCCCAAAGCTCGTCTTCCGTCACTTTTGCCAAGTCCTCCGTGCCTTCGCTCCACGGAATGTCTATCGGACTGCCTTCGGGTAGCTCGATGGGAACATGCGAGTCCTGCATATCCGCGTTCTCGATAGCAGCACGGATGTACTGCGTGACTTCCTGAACTTCCGCCTCCGTCGCTAGCTTTTGCAGGGCATCGCGAAGTATCTTGGGTAGCTCTATGTGTATATATGTAGATTAATATAGATAGTCTCGAGTGATCAGAACGAAATACTTACTATCAATCGCGTCCTTCTGCGTCTCGTCGTTTTCCGCTGCGGCCAACATCGCCTCCAAAGTCTTTTGCTGCCCTTGAAATTCCTCAATCGTCTTCGAATCTTGGTAGCGGGACATGATGCTGAGTAGTCGGCGGAGGCGGGTAAGGTAGTTCTTGATGTCTTGGACCGTCGGTGTGCCCTGCGAGATAGCTAGGAAACAATGTACTTGAGTAAGTCGGCGAAGATCGATGTAACGTACCAAGCCATTCGATTTTAAGGGCCTCCCGACTCTTGATCATAGTCGTCGACTCCCGCCGGATGGCTTTGCGATAGCGGTTCCACGACTGCACTATGATCGTGTCGATGAATTCCTTGGCTGCGGGTTTGAGGAAGTCGGAGTCTTCCTCGTCGAAGGCCTGATCACCAAGTAAGAGGTGAGCCAGGGGCCTGCTAACGAGACCGGATCCCTGCGACTCCTCGATTGTGGGGAGCTAGTAAAGATTGTGAATCATTAGGTTTGTCCCGAACATATGACGGTACACAAACTACGTACCACCTTCGCCTTGGCCCGGGCTAGAGCCTGGTACGGCGAACATTTGTTTTCTGTGAAGATTTCGTCGATCTTCTTGTGCAGCTGCCAGCGCGTGGTCCACTGTTGGCCAATCCACGAGTTCCAAGCCGAACGCCCAACAGAATCGTTGTCCGAAAAACCGCGTGTCGAATATTGCACTTGCGCCCGTTCGGTCTGCAGGGCGCGAAGATTTTCAACGTAGGACTTGACGCTTTGAGCGATCCGAGTGTTCCAGCCGGGAACATGGGGAGAAGGAGCATCAGGAGCGGCACCGTCGAGAGTTTCCCACGGTGGGGCAAATGACTCCGTGAGGCTCTGCCAGGTTGGACTGGTCCACGGTAGCTCGTCCATGGAGCCCAAAACGAGGACCGCTGCTCCAATAGACAACGAAGGCATCGGATTGTATGTATCGTAATCAGTTAAGTAGGATAAATGTGTAGGGAGAAAAAACTGAGGAGGATCTGTGTCGCCATATCACTTTTAAATAGCAAAGTATATCGAACACGTCTATAAAACGTGGTTATGACATCCACAAACACGGCGGTGAGGAACCCTAGAATTCAAATGACATCGCTTGACTTACTGCGTCGCTTCCACTCGACGTGCCTTGGCCACTGACAAGCATCCAGGACGACCCATTCAATTCGATTCGATTCTAGATTCAACCGATCAATCTTTTCCACGCACGAACATCGAGGTCGAACAGTAACAAATGAATTGAAGCTGAAAATTTCAATCGTATTTGCGTAAACTCGCTGGAACGACTCTAGAATGTAGCTAGCCTAATCACGAGTCGCGGATTGTATCTTGTATTGGTGGGGGCTGTCAGCGGCAATGAAGTGAATTGAATTGGTGGCTAGCGGATCTTCAGAGGCGAAGGCGATGTATTAATGAATACGGAAACCGAGTGACATAATTTGAATTCTGCCTTTGATTTGGTCGTCCTCGCCGCCCGCACGTGTAGAGGGTATGGCGATGCGTTGTTAAGGGTACAATATGAATCGAAACGGCGCGAGCGAGGTGAAAGGTTGATCTAAATTATGGCCCTGATCCAGCCATCCTCGAGGAGTCAACGACCGTGTATGTGAGTGGCAAGGGAGTCTTAAAAACATATATGCTACGTATGATTCTGTTATTTGTGTGTGCTACGACCTGATGGGCGTCCGCGACGCCTGCACAACGACGGACGCGCGTGGGAATTTGCCACAGTGTTTTGTAATCATGGTGCTACAACCTTGTGGGCGTCCGCGACGCCTGCACAACAACGGACGCGCGTGGGAATTTGCCACAATACTTTGTAATCATGGAATTGCACCATGGAATTGCACCGTGCAACAGCCGGGCGTCCGCGACGCCCTCGTACGACCTTCTCCCCATTTCTTCATAATCACTCCAAGTCTTTTGATTCATATTGTTACGGCGGTGGACTTCAATCACGGCGGCATGAATCTTTAGAAGGTAAGCGTGTTAACTCACTCGCTTGGCTGTTGTAACGGTCGCAGACACCCGGAGAAGACGACTATGAGGTAGACGTAGTCACAGAAAGGCGTTATACAAGGTAAGTGCTCACTTACTGCCCTACCACCCCTGCAAGCTGATTCACAACTATAGTAGAACACGGCTTGCCATCACGTCGTCGGAGACCAACTTGCTGACCATCGTTGTGGCGCAAGTGAGTTGTCTTCGATCAACCTGTCGCCAATGGTGATTAACGTTGACTTGCGATAGCAAACGTAGCAAGAATCGCGTCGTATTCCAGGCTTCGCGATCGGAGACGTACATGCGTGATTCAGAAAGTGGTGCCACAGGTTCGTAACATCCTTCAATAGTCTTGATAGTTGCCCGGCATTATCTGACACGGAAGTACCGACAGTTTGTACGCCTCCGCGAGCGTCCGAATCGCTCGCTCGTTGAGATGGATACTTTAGACAAGAATGGTATTTTTTTACTCGTTGTGGATTGTTCACTGCGATTGTTAGCTAGCTCCGTCCACCATCTCACGTATTTAAACACCCCGAATTCATGAGCATGGACAGACGGTAACCGATGCGAGGATACCACGGTCAACGATCATCGGACTTGAACAAGTCAGTCATCATGCCAGCGGTTAGTTAGTTTAGTTCGTGCGTCAGCGTTTCCTGGAGTATCTTACATAACGAGGAGTTTCTCCTCTCCAAGTTCGTCTCGCGTTGAACGGAACAAGTTGACCATTTCGGCAAGTCTGGACAGGACATCCTGGGAGCTACGGGACGTGTTCGCTTGGAGAGGCAGCACAAGCATCGAGTGAAACCTAAACCAGGACATGCGATGGCAGATAAATGGGTCTTCGGCGATTTCTGGCATGCATGAAAGAGTCTCGAAGTCAACTACGTATATCGTTCAATTCATAGCCGATAGACATCTTTCAATCGCTTCGCAATGTCTATTCTACATCGAGAATAATGTACCAGGAGCCATGACGCACAAAAAAGAACAACAAAAACTAATATAAATTGCAACCCCTAGTATAATTCTGGATCATATAAGAGACGTTGGGGAGGGAGTTGAGCTATTGGAGGTCACGAGTACACTGGGGGAGTCATGGTAGCCAAGGGGTTGTTGGAATGGTGGTACGGCAACACTAGATGCTGGTGCGTTCTCGCCAAATTCAACCGCTGGTGACCAAACCGTCTCGGAGGGTTTCGTTTTGTTCGAGTGGTCTCCGGTCTCTTTTTCCTGGCCTGCATCTTTAAATCACGTTCGCATTGTTGAGTATTCCAATATTCGTTAGCTTGTCGTCATCTTTCCAGCTCACCTCAAGGCGATCGACACCTTTCGAGGAATCCTGGTCTGATCACCACATCTCCACGTTGTTGCTTATCCAGATAGTTCTCCGCTTGCGTCGCGTTAAAGTTGTGGAATTTAGGATGCTTGATGACACGTCTTGTTCGTTCGGTCCCCGGTCTCTTCTTCCTGGCCTGCTCAGGTTCGCATTGTTGAGTATTGCAATATTCATCACGTTTAACGCGACGGAAAAGACCATCTCCTGGGGCGTAATCCTGGGGCGTGATCCGAGGGACGAATTGATAACTGCACATAGAATTGATCGGCAGGAAGATCGAGGTTAATGTCCACTTGACAACGTTCTGAGGATTCACGTTGCCCGCGTCCTACATGTATTCCATGTTCATGATGCCTTCGATACCGGAATCGAGGCGTTCCGTTTCCAAAATCTTGTCGACCCGTACGATGAGCACAGAGATAATGAGTCCCATGTGAAGGGTTCGTGGTGTCTCGCCGCTCAACATCGTCAATACGTCCCACGGTTGCATTGGGGGGAAAGGTGCACGCTGCTCTGCGAACGGCTTGAGCAATTGTTCGCGGATAACATTGAGGGTGTGCCGCTTTCGATCTTCATTAGCCTCGTACATGCTGACGGCGAACTCATCGAATTAAGCTCGTTTACTTCCTCTCGTTGTCATATGTGTCCTGTATAATGAGAGACACGACAAGTGATTGGTGTTCGTCTTTCCCTAGTCACCGTTGCCATTTTTGATGCGAGTTCGTAGTGCTGAGGAGGAATGCGAGTGTCATCCAATGGGTCTTGCACCTCATCGTCGACATGTCGATTGTCAGCAGGCTTTAGATGCGCATCGTTAGATATGCGCAGGAATCCAGCCTCATTGAGGAAGATCTTCGTAGTCAGTAGACCTGATTTGATAAATTGATCACGATCCTCGTGGGGGCCGCCCTATTGTCCTTCCCGAAATCGTCAAGTGCTCTCTAACATACATACGAATCAGGGATTTACGTCAAAAGTAAGATAGTGTGCAGATACACTTACTTGCATCATCAACTGCAATTGATCAATCGTCTCTAAACGTGGGGGTTGGATAGTCGTGTACGAATGATAGTTCATTGCCTGCATATCGTACGAAACCACGAGCGAGGCGATCGAGAGCTGATCAGCTATGCCAGGCGACGGATGGCCTACAACAGCGCCTGCTTTCAGTCAGCTTATTTTGCCACCGGAAACGTCGAAAAGAGAAAAGTCACCCATGATCATGAAGAGCCATTTGGAGAGATTCATTAGTACGTCAGCGAATGGTACCGAGATTTGCCCCCGGGGGCTGAAGGATGATAAGTAACCAATAACAAGTGAATTTCCGTTGGAAACGTACCATCGATGCGATGTTTGATGCATTAGTACGTCAGCGAATGGTACCGAGATTTGCCCCCGGGGGCTAATGGATGATATACTTAGTAACCAATAACAAGTGAACGTTGGAAACGTACCATCGATGCGATTTTTCTGGCCAAAACTGGAGCGTTAAGTGGACTGAGAACAAAGGAGATGTTAGTAATACGAGTCCGTTACTGCACGGTTGGTGAAACTTCAACGGCGATGTTAGCGCGGGCGTCCGGGACGCCCACACACACGCCGCGCAGATCCACCACAGGTTCCCACGCGTCTCGCCGCAGCACGGGCGTCCCGGACGCCCGTCCCTTTTGCCACAAAGCTCATCTGGTGCTCTACTCTTGCCGCGAGGACACCGCAACAACGATCATCGCACAAGGAAGTGTTAAATTACTCACCCATCACAATGTTTAAGCAGTAACGACAGACAACACAACAGTAAACGGAGTACGTTAACGTGTCGTCGCGATTGGAAAAGAACGCACACGACGTTCCCAAACTTTGGTGAGTAATCACCTCGATATCACATCTAACATTCATTGTTTGCATGCACGCAGTGGGATCGTGTAGGCCGACGCCCTCGCCGCTCCCGAAACCCCTTGGTGGGCAACGAACATCCTCGGCCGCGGTGGGCGTCCCCGACGCCTGGGCTGTCGCCGCAATGATGTCGCCTCAAACTCAACCAATCCAGCTTCGCCCTACCACGAACCTCTCCGCCCCAACAGCGTCGCCTGTAATACTGCCTCGTTCAACAAGGTATGTGGTCGGTCCATTGACCACCTGATCGCTTCGCAGAGTACCGATGCCCCACCTTCCGGCTATGCGTTGCACTAATCTTCGTCTTGTTGTAGCGGCTCAATGAAAACGTATATCCGCATCCATGGCACCTCAAAACTCATCTGCGACGACACATGCAGAAAGGAGACATAAATTAATGAAACGCACTCGCGCGAAACGTAACGACGTAAGTGAATCAAAGGTAGCAAGTAAGTAACCGTTTCTCTTGTGTGTTGATGCTAGTGTCCCCGACGCCCACATCCTGCCGCTCGTGTGTCATACGGGTTGTCATGGGCGTGGATGCATAGAACACGCAATACATGGTATGATACGGCATATCATGGAGGCTATATGCGGGCGTCTGCGACGCCCTCGCGCTCCCACAAGGCACACGTTTCTGAAATAGTGACATGTCAAGAGGTGGGCATTAACGAGCGTCTGGGATGCCTTTATGAAGTATAATGTAGCATGTCATATATAGATATAGAAACATCTTTGCTTTACCATGTCGGTAACTGTAAGCAATAGGCATCTAAATGAAGGATAGGATGCACGGAACAAGTAACCTTATAACGATCTGAATATTTTGATAGGGGATTACTATATTGAGAACCCTAACTGAGGGTTACAAAAGGCCTAGGGATGGCCAGCAAGAGGACTCATAACACTAAATTTTTGAAATTTTTCGATTGAATAAATAAATCATTGTTGCTTGCTTGCTGGGGGTTATGCTGGGTGGGGTTGGGTTGGGGTTACCTGCAATTTGGTTGGTTGGTGATGTATTCACTGCACTGGTTATACTGTGGGTTATTATGTCTACCTTGTGGGTTGGTTAGGTTGAGCTGCTTCTGCTAGATCAATTATAGCTATAGTGGTTATGTCATAACCCTCTATTGATCAGTTGTATTGGTTACAAATGACTTATGTTATTCAAAGGTATTAGTCAGGTGCACATGACACTTCACTATTGTACACTCTTCCATACAACTGAATCTTCATCAGGTCCTTTACACTTTTCACTATACTTTGTTGCTACACTTTGGTACACTTTTCACTACACTTTGTGACATTTAGTTGGGCCACTTTGTCTATACTCTGGTCACTTGTGACATGTCGGTCTATATGATATATCTGATGTTTTCATTGACTGTCATGGCTTTGTGCCAATATTGACTTCACTTGTGCTACACTTTGGTAGTCAAAAATGCGCCACACTTAGTCACCTTGTCAACACATTATATACAAAAGAAAAAGTCTAGGCTTTTTTATTTACAAGCACAACATTGGTTAGCTCAAGCTATATAAAGGTTACTTTATGTTCTATTCAACCACAAACAGTTTGGGGTGCCATATATTATATATTGAGAAGTTATTATTTGTTAGGTATCAGCTCAGCCAACTGAGATTGGTTGGAGCTATATAGACTTGAAGAAATTTGTAAGAAGCATGGAAAATCACCTGACTCAATGATCTCAAGTTGGTTGTAATGTACTTGTTTTCTGAAATGTCTTGGCTTAGTTCTTGGCTTAGTTGTCACTGAGAATGACTTGATACCGTGTTGACTGCATAACCAGATTTGAACTTGAATGTAGAGGGGTTCCTTATTAGTTTATAGTTGTGCTATTTGCGAAGTGTTGGTATAGATCATTGCCCTAAGATTGAGGTGGTGTATATGTACAGGTTACATGCTGATTGCTGTTATACATTTTCCACTGTATATAAATATCACCATTAAGGTATATGTCAACCATGCATAGATTAATACTTGTTCATACAGACAACCTTTGGCTTATTCAATAGCCAAGAGGCATTAGCTACATATATGTGGTTGATATGATCAAAATGTTTTAGACAAGACAAATATATACAATCACTTTGTGTCTGAAGATGGTCATGCATATATTGGTAGATTTACTTTGACCTGAGAAATTAAAGACAACTGTAAATTGTAGTTGCCTTGGAAATTTTGTCTGCAGATTTACAAATATCACAGTGGTTTACCCACATGAAGAGAAACAAATTTACGAAATACAATCATCAACTCTAGACTATTAATTTCCCATGCCAGCTATGTATACATATTGAAAAATGAATGGTAGAAAAAATCTTGAGACATTGCACATCATGTGGTTAAACAAGAGCTATATATGCCATCTATATATGCTCACTCCATATTTTTCCTATAGTGTCACAACAATATCCAAATAATATGATGATCAATTATCAAGGTGGTAGGTCACTTAATCTGAAACTCATCGGTATAACTTGGTCAACTAAATTCAATCATGACATAAGTAAGTATGCAAAATTTGATTTCCCACATGGTTCAATTATCTCACCAAGATGATATATTTTATTCATAAAGTAGACTGTAAACAGTTGCAGAGAACACGACATAAAATAACTACTCAGTGACAAAGACTCTGGAAAGAAGTTTCTTGTCAACTAAACTTCTGATAAAGTGAGGATGATGTCTTGAATTTCATCATGGGAACATGTTTATTATGATTCCTCAAAAATCATGACATGACCATGGATTAACTTAGTTATCAATCTTGACTAACTTGAATCAATAACAGAGATAGAACATGTATTATGATGCTTATGTAAGCAAACAGTATTTTATTAACATTAGTCTGATCAAGTGAGTATGGTATGATATCTTGAATTTCACCATGGGAACATATTAGTAAGCAAACAGTATTTCATTCACATTTGTCTGGTAAAGTGAATATGGTATGATATCTTGAATTTCACCATGGGAACATATTCATAATGATTCCTCAAAAAGCATAACATGACCATGTATTCACTTTGTCATCAATCTTGAACAACTTGAATAAATGACAGAGTTAGAACTTGTATTATGTTACTTATGTAAGCAAAATAGGATTCATTTTGAAAACTTTTACAATAAAAATTAGGTTGTTCTATTAACAAAGAATGTAACTATGTGAACAAGATTACTACATAAGTGAGTAATCAATGAGTTTCAATGCATATATATGACAATTAGAAAGTCCACGAAAAATGCAGAAAAATGTCAGTCTATTCATTCTTCTTCCTCTTCCTCTTCCTCTTCCTCTCTATAAGTCTATTCATTCCTCTTCCTCTTCCTCTTCCTCTTCCTCTCTATAAGTCTATTCAGTCCTCTTCCTCTTCCTCTTCCTCTTCCTCTCTATAAGTCTATTCATTCCTCTTCCTCTTCCTCTTCCTCTTCCTCTCTATAAGTCTATTCATTCCTCTTCCTCTTCCTCTTCCTCTTCTTCTCTATAAGTCTATTCATTCCTCTTCCTCTTCCTCTTCCTCTTCTTCTCTAAAGTCTTCGATTCTTGGTGGTGGTCGAATTCGAGGAATTCCTAATCGCATCAATACCAATGGATTGATAGCAATCTTGGGTCCCTTTTTTTGACCATCTGGAATATACTGCCACCTGCCTGGAGTAGTCTTTCTAGTGCACCACATGCGATCACTTCCAGTATGTGGCATCCAGGCTAATTTGTCAAACTTGCGTTTGAGGACAAACCGAACCCTTTGAAGTTGCTGTGGTGTAAGTTGCCTAACCAAGTCAAGATAGGTGTGAAAGTAACGTGTGCTGCCAAAGTTTTGAAAGATATGTTCAGGAATCTCAGGTGGGAAAAACCGGTTGAAATGTGTGTTCCACTCTTCAAGTGAACAGATATGATACTGAACTGCTTCAAAGGGTAGTTCCAGATGCAGATATAGATCTTCAACTGCAAGTTGCTGACGCAATGCCCGAGGAATGTTGGTCCAAGCACCCTCCCTGTAGCTTCTCTTGTTGGGTGATACCTGGATGATGTCAAAGAACATCTGTTCAAGAATAACCTGGACTGCTTTCTTCAGAGGATTATTGACATCTTGTGCAGCTTCGAAGTCTTCATCAGCATTGACGACTTGTCTATTGCCACCCCCATGCTCATGGTAAAAATCCACATCATCTCCTCGAGGATGTTGAGGATTTGGAAGAGGAAGTCCATCAAGTCTCCGACCAATAGCTGGAAGAGGGCGATCTGCTGCTCTAATGAGCCGAACATCCATGGTTTGATTGCCTGTTCGATTGGAAGTTCTCTGTTCATGAGGATCCCGATGCCCTTTCTTCACATCTCCAACACCCAGCATATGACGAAGTTCATTCATGGTTCCAATTTCAAAAGACTGGATGATGAATTGAGGAGTGAACTGTTTGCCATGTGGAATTCGATAGGATTTGGTTCTTCTGTCGCAAACAATGTCACATATGAAGTATGTCCCACCTTCATACATGAGGGGTATTGTGACTGAATCTTCGTCATCTGGATCATCATCTTCATCAAGCAGAACCACTGGACATGCCTCCTTGGCCAAACCGAGTGTCCGATAGTATGGTGTTCGATGAGCTCCATTGAGAATCCAGATGACTATTGCAGCCAAGGCCAAAGCATTTTCTGAGCTTCGATGTTTGGCAGGTGTGTCGTGAATGTTCTTCATGACAGTATAAACAGCTGCAAGACGAATATATTTAAAGTACCTGTAAAGATTATGAAATGCAATCAATAAAGAGAACACTTGACATTCAATGTAATAGAAATATGATTTACCACCAATATCGACCTGGAATTTGGACCATTGTGGCATTCAATAGACGTCTTGGAAATGTTGTCAAGACCTGATTGGCCTGACTCAACGGAACCCGGACTTCAAGCCTTGCACAACCTTCTTGTGGCCTAGGTCTCTCGTTGTCTCCAGTGCAAGTGTGCAGAATATCACTTTGCCTGTTTAGATCATCGAGAAGTTTTCTCCTGGGTCCTTCATTTAGCAATTCGACAGGTTTTCGAAGGGCAAAGATTCCTTGATGAAGTTGATACGAGATAGCCTTCTCTGTTGTATAGGCTTGAACATAATGAATAATGTCCGAATGAGAACCTGGTGTCCAGCGAAAGCCAGCAATATCCTTTAGGTGCATTTGATTGTCGACATAGAATCGTTTACTTCGAGTCATGGCTCCTCTAGCGTGTGCAAGATCAGGGATAAGGTATCGAATCAAAGTATCGTGACCCGAAGTACGCCATGTGACGACATGACCAGGAGTTCCAAATTCGACACCAATGTCGACAAGCCACTGCTCTTCATTGACAGAGTCCATGTCAAGGACGTTCAGGAGATCCTGTAAAGCATGAACACGTTCATGTGTGGCAGCATTGTCGGCCCCATTCTGTTCTCCACCATCTGGACCAATGTTGTGAGCCGTAACTCCCTTCCAACCTCGTAATTCGTGCCCATAGTACGCGTCCCGGAAATACGGTCGAAGGTTTTGCACTGACTCGAGGTAGGCTCTTCCAAAGTCTTCGAGAACATGTGCCGGAATGTCTAAAGAGCCAAGATGCAGTTGACCACCTCGATCCCGACTCTGTTCGAGAGCAACACGATATGTCGGTGGCCAATGGGTTGCCAAGTTAGGCAGCATGCGCATAATGATCGGAAGTAAACACAGATCGTAGATGTCCGCAAGGTCATCCGAGGGTATCTTCCGTGTATCGAATGCCCGATACATCCTTGGAAAGAACACGCGAATAGCAGAGCGATTGGCAACTTTCCCCAATGCTAAGTTTGG
>JBBPOL010000201.1:0-17460 GCA_038091435.1 Leccinum variabile | reverse complement strand
CACAGCGTCAGCCACGGTCCACCTCGACGACGGACGCGGCGCGTCATGGTAACACCGCGGACCGCGACCAAGACGAGGACGAGGACGGGTAGGGCGGGAAAATGGTACCGCGTCACGGCGAAACAATCCGCGACCAAGACGAGGACGAGGACGGGGACCCTTTACCTACCCAATCTGTGGACTTGATGGTCACACTAACAGTGCATTCAATGATGTCACTGTCCTCTTAACCTCAATTGCAATGTTTTTATGTCTGACAACATGTATTGTTTTGATGATTAGAATATATCAAAGATTCCCCATCCTTTTTTGTCTTCATCAATCCTCAGGCCAGAATTCTATACACTGTTACACTGACTACCCAAATCTATCACGATATATCATATAGACTATCATGATTATCATATAGACCATCATGATTATTATATAGAATTGATGGCACAAAAACACTGCAAGATTCTATCATACTTCAAAAGGCTACTAACACAATCAACACTATCCTGGAGTTTATTGTGGTTACAACAGACCATCAATGAAGCAAAAACTTCACAAACACTATAGAAGACTATGAGAGAACTATGAAAGCACTGTTAAGTTGGACCCTCACTATGAGCACTATGAGTACTATGAGGCTGTCCAGTGCTGGACATCACTGTACAGCCACCCCATGATTTGCTGATGTTCCCGAATCAGCTTTTGTATGTCTCATATCTCCTGTATTTCGTGTCTTTCCATCCCCTTTCCTCTCCTTCCTCCCTTTCAACTCGTGTGCTGATAATGTGACGAGATCTATAGGACAGTGCAAGAGGCCAAAAACAACGGCGGGACAGGATGACGGGCCACAGGACGACGAGAAGAGAACGCGCCCGCCTAGCGCAAAAAAATAGTGGCATTGAGAAAACGAGCGACAAGATGACGACTCGGACGGTACGCGTCCTCGTCGCAGACATTCTCCGCGACGGCTGTGCTGTCCTTACTACCCAACCCCACGAACAGCTCGGTGACGAAAATGGATCTACGAACGGGTGTGTTGCTGGCTAAGCCTGCTACGGGACTCGGAGGGACCTATGAGCCTGTGTTTCCAATGGGGTTTTACACCACGTTCAATGGCTATCTGGCATCAAACCTTTCCGTGACAAGACGTCTACATCATTCGGGAACAACTTGAACGTCACTTGGTTGAACGAATGGGGCATGATGTGTACGCCCGACTATGGTGGACTGTGGCTGCGACAACTGTGTAAGTATTCCCGCAGGAGACACATCGGCCACTCGCATCCCGCCGAACAGGACCGTAGTACTACGGTAGTGAATATGTTCCCACTATCTTGACATCAGTGACCGTGTGGCGAGCTTCAAAAATAGGCTAGAAGTGATGGGGTCACGGCGGGAGCTGAACAAGGCTGTGTGGACCGTTCTGGCACAGACTCGGAGTAAGTAGCAGCACATCATGAACCGGCGCACTTGTGATTGCGGATCAATCCGGTTTCTGTCTAGTAAATTGTGCCAGTGATGACAATGCTGGATGTGAATTTCAGTCAACTATGATGATGTACCTGTAGTGAGGGCCGGGGTGCAGATACCACTGGCAGTTTTCACCACTGGCAGTGGCCTGAGTTACACTGGTTATCTCTGACTCTGATACTACGAGTCAGCCTGCCAGTGATCATTCAACAAGTTAGTACCCACATTCAAGTTCTTCAATCCCTAAAATCTGTCACATACATACAATTGTAGCATACTAGTAGCATATGTGTTTCCTGCTACTATGTAGTAGTTTACAATATGGTCAATGATATTTGATGATTAATTTTTTGATTGTCTGACCCTGGAAAGAAATTGAACTGGGCAGTGTTGGTTAGGAATAAAGGCATTTTCTGATACTGTTAAAAGTATTTGAAAGATTTCCAGCACATCCCAGTCTGCCCCAGTCTGGGATAGATTACTTACATACTGTTCATACACTATCACAGTCTATCAACTCTATGTCAACTATATTACTATGAAGGCTATGGGTAAAGTATGAGTAAAGTATGAGTTGCTATGTTTACTATGGCCACTATGGTGAAATCCTGGTTTTGCTGATGCTCTTTTCCGTCACTTTTTCTGACCTTTTACTCCTCGTCGCCAGTTTCCCCTACCCTGGCATCGGTACTGGCCCATCCAGACGGCTAAGGAGACCCACGCCCGTCAGAGTCCTGCCACTCAGTAACCGCCTTCGTCCTGTCTGCTGCTGACCTTTGTTGGGTTTTTTGAAACAAGCCGGACCGAAAAATGTCAGCGATGTCCGGCGCTCGCGTTTGGCTGGCTGTGTGGGCGTCAGGCTCGGTCCTGAGACTGGACCTCAACCCAATCCCAGTCCCGAAACCGAACTAGGACCCAACGCAGACTTGGATGCGCTGGCTGGGATGGGTTCTCGACGCTCATGCGCACATCAGGTGCGCTAGTGCTAGCTCGTGCTGAGGTTGGTACCGACAATCCAGTCCGTGCCCTTGTTGTGTTCAGTGAGACCAGTGCGTTCGGGTGGACTGGGATCATTGGTAGCCGTATTGGGTGCGACGGGCGTCAAAACCATGGATGGCCCGGGACTAATGACCATCGATTAACGGATGACATCGAAGGAGTCATTTTCGACGACTTGGAAGGGCCCGCCATCAGGGTGACTGTCCGATGGTTCGTCATATTCGTCGCTGAATTCTTCGGATTCATCAGAGTCGCGAGTAGGGAAGACTTGGGGCGAGAGAGATCTGGGAGCGAGCGAAGTCATGGCATTGGTTTTGGTTTTGGTGGTATCGTTGGAGTGGGAGTGGGGGTGATGATGGGAGGCAGAGGAAGGCTCGTCAGAGGTTTCGTCGAAGACTTGGAGGATGTGCTGAAGGGCGGTCGGCGCGAACGATGGGTCACTGCGTTGCAGTTGCTGGCGCTGAATGATCATCGCTCGAAGGGGACCGTGAGCGTACGCGTCAGCTCGGAAATGACACGCGCAGGCAGGAGAGCAATTGTGAGGGTCATGTCGGCGTCATCATCGGCGTTGGGCTTGGGTTTTTGCGAGAGTTGGACCTCGAGTTCGAGTTCGGGCTTGGGCTCGGAGCTGGACTTGGCTGCAGGGGTTTGCGTGTTGTTTTGACGAGGGGGACTTTCGTGACTCGCCTCGGTGGAGTGAGCTACAATCTAAGAGGCGCTTTGTGACGGGGGGTGGCGGTGAGGAAGGAGCTATCCCATGGGTGACCCAAGTGTGTGCCTAAGTGGTTTGCGGGGGAGTCGAAACTAGAAGATGGTCAAGTGTGAGCAAATCCGAATAAAACTATACACGCACCCCAGTTATCGCCCAGCCTCCCGACTTTCTGACTGCTGTTTCCCCGTCTCAGCCCAGACAGCTGCGTGGTCCATGAGGGAACGACATCCGAGTGCGACTGCGATCCGCGTTCCTTGGTGACAAGGTGGGCTTAGCAGGCTTGGAGCTCATATTGGGCTTGTGCGAGTTTGGTGTTGGTGTTACAAAGAGGGGCGGTGAGTTGTCGCGGGGTGACTAGATGATTATGTGGCAGTTGTTGAGATTTATTTTTGCGTTTGTTTTTGCTCATCTGATAGCAATGCTCATACATAGACTTTTTGAAAATACTACTGAGCACCGACGCCGTAGCTGTCGAATATTTAAGCACGTGGATTGAAAACATGGAGGTGTTCGGTGTCCCACCATGGGCCACCCAGGTTCGTTGCCTAAAAAAAGTGTGCACGTGACCGGCTTTCCATTGCAGTCATGGAAAATACGAGTTTTCTACATGTCCATTGGTGGATTTGGTGCAATTAATACAAACCCTCCTCCACTTCGTGGGAGTCGGGGAAGGTATATGACCAAGATTCAAGAAATGTCTTCGATTGGCTGGTCGACTTCTGTGGTAAAGGTACATTGTAAATAAGAAGGGTACACAATGATACAACTTTCAATCATCATCAATGTCAATAGGCGCATCCATTGGACGGACTGTCACCGCATCATCTCCTATCGAATCACCAACCTATTGCGACCGGCGTTCACTCTTTGCAAGTTCAGGTTAGAGATCCCGACGACGGCAGTGTGACGAATGAAGCTGGAATAGGATGGCGCTGGCAGGATCATTGAAGGTGGCGACCCGTCAGCCGCATCGACGACGACGATCAAGCTCAAGGCGGAAGTGAAGGTGTGTGATTTTCTCGATTTTGATAAATTGCATATTGGCAATGTTCGGAGATTCATATTCAAGTTGGATTTGGGTCAAGCTATCGATCATACCAGCAGGCTGCCCCGGGACAGGCCTAGGTTAGTACTTACATCTTGCTGATACGGTGATGTGACGTTTCGAGTTAGGGTGGATCGTACGTATGGTCAGGATGGGGCCGCCACCGTATCAGCACGAAGGATGGTTCGGTTTGGCGGTGGTGTGCTAATCGCGAGTGAACACTGGCACGGTGGCGGCCTGGGCGCGGACTGGAGTCTGGACTTTGCACGCTGCCCACTCCAAACGCCTCCGCCTGCAGGGCGTAAATACGCAGTCTTGAAGCAACCAACCCCTCACGGTATGTTGAATACGAGAGAGAAATGCCCACGAGAAGGAGAGAGAGAGATTGCAGTGCCATTGATCAGATCTCATCCGGGTGCCCGGGTTCTCTCCTTCCCTGAAGTCCAATACTACTAATAGGGTTGCCCTCCCGGAGCTCAGCGAACTGCCATGTCCCGTGAATCCGAGTGTCTCACAAGATGGGATGAGTCTTGTCAAATTTCCACTCCGATGAAATCGCTCTATGATACTATTACCAAGTTACCCGACTCACCGGTCCAACGCCATCAATCATTGTAAAAAAATTCTCACTGAGAAGAAACGCGCGGGTGTATTAGAGTCTAGACCGGGTGGTTGTCCAAATCTGACCTCCTGCACCGTGTCATACCCACATTTGTTTTCCCGTTCTGCGACCCGCGTTTGTGTGAGAGAGGTGAAAAACGTGACGCGGCCCGTGATCTAGGCCACACGGTGGCATTATGGATATACCGGGGCGTCGGGTACTAGTACGCGTTCAATACTGTATGTAAAAAAAAGACTGTAATATCTTGGTGTGAGCGGATTCAATGATTGAATGATTGAATGTCGCTGAAATTCATCCTCGTCCGAGAACCTATGAGCTCATGTATCTTTACCAGCTTCTCCTTTCGTGGCAGCATTCGATCATTACCGGCTAGATTGGCCATCATGGGCGACTGCCAGTGCCAACAATGCATCAAACTTGATGAATAACACAAATATTGATAACAGGCACTGCAGAAGTTTTGAGCTCGTAAAAACCTTTCCAAAAATGCCGTCACCGTTTTTTGTATCACATTCAAATCAAAAAAAAAATCTTCGGAACTTTGGATTGCCCGACTCAATTTATCCATTGGAATACAGTACCTATTCAATATAATCACCAGTTAATGATTCTTCAACCCGCACATTCTAACTTGAAGCTATTACCAAATGGTATGAATCCGTTTCTTGAGCAATGTCGTGTCCGCACGATCTGCGATGAACTCCTTGAGTCGTTTGACTTCGTCTTGCAGCAGAACCAGCTTCGAAGCCCTGTGAGTCATGAAAGACGAATTTGTCATTGCTCCGGAAAATCAATTCGTTCTCGATGTCGTGGATCCCACGCTAGTAGCACTGGCATGCATTAGTAAAGATGCGCCTCGCGTCAGAGTCCAATATGCAGTAATACTGTTACATTCAGATCTATCACTTCTCCTGCCCTAGTACATAGGTGGTGATATTAACTCTTATATCAGCTCAACTATTATGATAGAGCAGGAACCTACTAGTAGTGGTCGAACGTTGAACCCCCGCTCAGCCTCTCTCACTTGCTCTCCCAGTACACGCAATGGATTCTGCTCTGCAAACAAACTTTGAGAACCTTCATTGTTACAAGTGATACTCACTGGGGCCCGTGAATCCCTCGACCTGGGTCAGATTGATCTAGTCGCACAAGTTTGGTAACCCAGTCGTCCGTATGTATCAAACCAGGTACGCACCTTGTTGCCTTCTCCATCATAGACCTCCGGATTTTCGGTAGTGTTACAGATCGCGCGAAGAATAGTCGTCTTTCCAGTGTTCGCCCGCCCAATGATAAGGATCCTGAAACGGCCAAATTTCTCTTGGATGTTTTCAAAACCGCCGCCTGTCTCATATCTAGATACAAAGCACGAGCTAGTAGTGTCGAAGAAACTGTGGAGCGTAGAGTTGAAGCAGTAGTCACCGTGAGGGCGAAGAGGAAACGGAAGAAGCGGTGACCGTCGATCGATCCTCATCGATCATCTGCTTCCGACATCAGACGCTTCGGAACGCCAGGTTCGTGTTCACCGGATTAAGATATCGACGACTCGTACACTGGACGCGGCGTTCGATGAGAAGAGAGAGAATTGCTGCCATTCCATGCCACCGCCTTATACAGTATACAGTTAGACGAGGTCAAAGAAAGAGAGAAACATACGTATGGATAGCCGGCACTTCCCAACGTCGAAAGACACCCATAAAAATTGCCGACCCGTTTTTGCAAACATCTACGAAGCTATCAGATCAGATTCTTTTGTTAGAGAATCGTCTCCAGTACCTCCATCCGAATCGCCGAGAGGAGTATCACGTTCAAATCATTGATCAAACAAGAGTTACCCAATAAATGCTAGTCTACCTCTATGTATTTTGTGAGGAAGGTGCTCAACGCAAGAAGGATCAACCGAATTGGACCCACATATTAGCGAAGTTGGCATGTAGTACTTTTCCTTGTTAAAATGATCTGGCCAATGCTCTGAAATGTGCTCGATAGGATCAAGTCGCGATGATAGCATGTGGGACGACAGCCAGTACTCTGTGTAAAACAAGAACAAACAACGCGTCTCTCGTGATGCCAAACCAAATGTCTCGACTCCTCAAAGGTCGTCCACTCAAACCAAAACAAGCTTAGGCCCCGTTAAAGGTGTCGATACCCCCTACCGTTTCTTCTACCTCCCCGATTCCTACCTCCAACTAGATGGCATCGCATTTTTGGCCCGCCTGGCGACACTGCTACAAGGCTCTCCGTCGTGTTCCCTGTCATCGCGGTCCGACGCACTCGCACGCAAGCTGATGCATAACCCGCTCGCGCTGGCGTTGGAGAGTATGCGCGGACGGCAGACGTCGAGGTTCAAGGGCATCGTTCGTACGCAGGACTTATGAACCGACGATAGTGGGGATGTTTACATGTACGTCGGCACATGTCTCTTCCTGTTTCTTTCTTCGCGCTTCGTGCATGACGGCGGGCTGACCAGAAACTTTGTGCTCAGGGACAGTCACCCGTATGCGACATTGACCAAGATCTATTTCAAAAATATCCTATGTCTGTCTCCGCTAGTTTCTTCCCCGCATGACGCACATGGCCCGAAGAAGACGAAAGTCGGCATTCACGTGTCTCTAGGGGACTCCGGTGCGCTTCTTCAAACCATTCTATCCTGCCCACAATGTTGGATTCATGTGGTGTCCCCCACTTTGTAGATGGACCCGAGACCACCGACATCGTCATCTACAGAGAGACAAACGCACTGCTACATCCCCCTCCACTGCAGCTGTTGTCCGCTGTGATGTCCACCTCCGTGGGGACCCCGCCGCCGGGTTGCGCGCGTCATGCCTGCTCCGCGCGCACCACGTCCGGACGACCCAACGCCTCGCAAGCCGCCTGCGCGTTTACTCGCTAGCGCTACCACCCTCGGAGATCTCTGCGCGAACAAACGCATACTGCCGCGGCTGAGTAGCGCAAGACCGGGGTCAGATCAAGGGTAATGAAAAGGACAATGCGGACGAGGAAGCGTTGCGTCGGGCGAGGGAAGTCGTGTTGCACATCCCAAGATTCAAGGCGTCCGCGAACCGGAACAGCAAGACGGGGCAGCACTGGAAATTTCAAGGTACTGGAGCTCCCTGTCATGTCGTCGCAGACAAGGGGATCCAGGGACGGACGTGTTTGGTGCCGTCGAGCCTCCTCGACGTCAGTCCGTCAACGAGAAGGGAAAGGGAAAGGCGGTCAGCGCCGATCGAGAGGACACTGGCGATGCGATCGACTGTGCCAACAAGCTCGTACGTCCTTTTCTCTTCAATGCCGTATCATGCATTTATGGTATCGCATGTGTTCAGGTGCTGAAAAAGCTTGCTGTCCGTCGTCTGGTCGAGGCAGGTCTACCGCGATCACACTCCGACTTCGAAGAAGTCTTTGGGTTCGTTTACCGCGGTGTTTCGTTCGCGCTGGTGAGTCGTTCTTCCATTGCCCGGTGAATTGAACTCAACCCCCGACGTTGGAAAACATACAGCGTTCGCAGATGAAAACGTTGCATATAAGCACACAGGCAGCCGAAGCGGTCATTGAATCACACGTTAACATGTACACTCTCCCTACGGGTGGAGCTCACGACGCGTCTCGAAAGCAACAAACCGCTTTACCGAGTCCCGTGATTGTCAATGACGTCGGGGGGTGAGACCGATCACGAGGAGGGAAAGAGTATGGCAGGATACTTACATACTAAGTTCACATGTTGGGGCGTCGATTGGCCATGTGTCCTGTGCCAGGCTGGAAACGATGACGGTGGCGGTTTATGATTGCGGCGTCGTGATCCATATAGTAGGACCTGCTCAGCGCGCAATAATTGATCATAGCAAGAGATCGAGTTTCACGATAAATGAATGTCATCAATTGTTCTGATCTTGTGCAATCCACAATGCTGTCGAGCGTATCATGTCGGTGAGGAGAGCTTCACCATAGACTTGCCGCATCTTCTGTTCTCGCCAGTTCTCTAATGAGTAAGACAACTTCAAAGGTTCCATAATGCGAGAGCGATTGTGCCGAGAGCGGCAATACCCGTGCGAGCTGATAATCAATCTGGCAACTATCGCGTCAGGACCCACCTCGATCATGTCAATAGATGCCTCATCATCGGCATCCATTTCATCGAGTCCGAGTCTTTCAAGGCGAATACTATCTGTACGAGGGGGTCATCAACGGCGCCGCGAAGAACGATTCTGAGACCGAATGAATGTGAATATGTAGAGTGCGTACCCATGCCTCCCCTATGTATTAGAATTCGTTAGCGTCGAGATAAACATCCCAGATTGATGTTCGAGTAACTTGAATGGGAACAACATATTTCCAATCGCCACTGTCGCTGGCCGGGTTTCGGACTGAAGGTGCTCGAACTTGATGATGAGGCGGAGGAGGCTCGGAATCATGTTGATGCGGCATACAAAAATCTTCTTGTATCAACAGCCTGAGCATACTAAAGTCTTTTACTGTATCTACAATGTACTGATACAAAAGTCGACAAGCCAATGGAAGTCATTTCTTGGTCTTATACCCTTTTTGAAATCTACAAACAATAAATGCGACACAGCGGTGTCCCGTGTCCCTCAAATCCATCCAAAAATCGACCGTAAAAGAAGCGCACCGCAGATATGCCTGTCGTGCTTTCCATATAATATTGACATGTGGAATAATTAGAGGAAAATGTGTTGTATCATAGAGCCTATCTGGATGTTCTCCCGAGTGATCCTCTTAAAGGCCACTAGTTACTAGAGAACTTCAATTGGCACGTCTTTCGCGTGCCGGAGTTTAGTAGCGATCAAACGCTGCATGCCCGAGGGGCCATGCCAGTGCTCGTTTGGATGGCAGGGTCAAAGAAGATATTGAAATTACCGGGAACGTGCTTCGGAGTGGACAATGTCCTGTTTTATCTAGCACAAGTCTGAGGGTGGTTCTGCGATGACGTCGGTATGCATGATTCGGCTTGTTGGGATTGTGACACACATTTATTTGGTAGAGAATGGGCTGCGAAAGCATGCAGACGAGATATGGAATGCATTTGGTAACTACTTCTTGCGAGTGACTCATCGAATATTACCTCTCCTATTTCGTCGTCACTGCCACACTTGACGAATTCGAGGACCGCTTCCCGAGTTCTGCGCACGTTCATTCAACACAGACGGTTGGGTCCAGGTATGACTGACACCATCGGATGTCTCGTGATGAGCCTAGAATGCTAGTGCTGCCCGGATGAACAGAAAGGTCCTATTTACTTAGTTACCAGGTGTTTTCAACTGACAACATAGAGCGATCTCGGCTCCTTGAACCATCATACTAACCATAATGGTCGGTTTCCCACGTACGGGTGGGCAAGGGACTACAATGTTGATACGCTACGCCATTCACTCACTGGCACCCAACCCACCAGCCAAAACAAGCCACCACCCGACCGGTAGCACCTCGCAAGAGCGCCCTCCACTAGGACCCTTCGATAATAACCACCCACCCACCCAACGCCCCACGAACGACTGAACTCCCCGAGTCCCCGACTAAACTCTGCTCCCACCCACCCCAAAGTGGAGGCGCAACGAGACCTCTGACGCCCCTGTCAACCACTGCATAAACCAACTGACGCGAAATACCGACTGACCATTGCATGACTAGCGTCCTACCTCCCCCCGCGAGCTCACCGGGCTTCACCCACGCGCATGGCAATTTCAGAGGTTTCAGCTGGGTATCTCGTTACTATTTACCCAAGGTACACCCCTACACCACGCCCCAACCACTGACACGCCCCGCCGGAGCTACTAGTGCGTGAGTGCATTTCCACTTCCACGGTTGGCCAGTTTTAGATACTTATCCATTTTCAACATGAAATTTGTATTATGTAATATTGGTCTCTGTGAGCTCAGATCTCATCATCTCAAGATCTCAGATCAGACTCAGTGCCACCGTGCCACCGTGGGCCCCGTTTGGCTTTCCCTCAGATCCGCCTAAGCCATTGGCAAGCAGGGACTTGAGGTAAGTAGTATGTATTCCGGTTCAAAAATATCCCATAGGGAACCAACTGAGACTTGAAATTGAAATCCCAGGGTGACCCAATAGACTGGTGACCATTGTGTCTGTCTATCAGATATTTTGTTGTCTCTCACAAAGATCCTCAAATTTTTGCTAGAAACTTGGCTGTTTCACATGGGGTTTTTTTTTTCAGGTTTGCATTACTCGTTTGGTGGTGATACTGATTTGGAGAATCGAGATTCGCCCAAATTTGGCCGGTGCGACGGCGGAGCCAAATGTCCGGCCCTGAGCATGCCGTAGGCGTGACTGTCACGCGAGTCATGCTTATATAAGGTGCGTTACCCATTCACTTCTGTGACGACTTGTAAACCCTCCGATGCATTCAATCATCATGCAGTCGGCTTCAACAACATTTAAGGTGCTTCCTGGAGAACGCCTTCCTGCCGTACTTCGTCTTCCGCCGTCCATCACTGAGTCATCACAATCATCCCCTGCCCTTGTCGACGCAAACGTTTCCAAGCACTATGAAACATTCCCCCCGTATTATCAATCCCTTAAGAGGGGCTCTTCCGTCATGGTCGGTCGTTCATATCAGAAGGAATGACTTTGTATTGATTGATGTGATATGCTGTTAGACACCAACTTCAGTCCGAGCCTTGCAACCGTTGGAGAGCCTTGTGGATCAGTTCAAAGAGTCTCTAGAAGAAAAGAGACTGATGACAAAGGTGCTGGTCCGCATACAACAAACATGTGAAGAAAGGGAATCGCTTTTACGTCGCCACCTGACTCAAAACGACATCGATCAGTTGATATCTGGACACGAACCACACACTGTAAGAGCAAACTACCTCCGTGCTGTTCGTGGGCATACGTTGAATGTATTTTCTGTGCAGCATTTTGCCGTGTAGGTCTATTCTTATCAGACTACCATTGTTGCTCTTCTGACTCGGATCTCTGATCACTTAGGCTTGAACATATGGAACAAATGTCTTCTTAGAAGTCTTTCATTATTTTATTATTACCTCGAAACTTCAAACTTGTACTCAATGGGGGGGGGGATTATTTGTTCAATGTAGTAGTGTACGCAGTGACGCTGTTTTTGTTATTCTGAAGTAATTTATTCTTCTCGTTGCCTGCTTCGATTTGCCTGGTGACGTCTTCAAGAGGTAGCAACATTCATTTCATTTCACCAAGCCTCGATTGGACTGAGTTGCCAACTTCACTTTCTAGTAGTGTGTTTGCTTCGTTATACAACTCCAATTCCTTCAGGATAGTGATGTGGAGGTGGTAGAACGGGGACGGGGACGAAGTGACAAGTCGATGAACAAGCTTAGAGAGCAGCGTCTTCATGCTCGGGCTCGTTGACGGATCACTGGCCTGGAAATGGGCTTCAAGTTGTGACTGTTTGGATGCACGAGACAGACCTGGAGGATCGCCCCCATCACATTCTAATATAAGTACTGGTCCTCTTGGAATTGTTTGTGCATTCTGGTAGAAACCTATGCCAGAGATGTCAGGTCGTGATGGGCAGTCGAGAGAGAGAGAGATACCTGTTGTGCAGACTTCCAGTTCGCGGTGCGTAGTAGTACATGTGCAAAGAATGTCTGAGCGCCGTACTTCTTCGTTCAAAGGTTGTTGCTTCAAGGTACATAATGTATTATGGAAAGCACAACGGGCACATGTTGCTCGTTTCGGTGATCTGGTGCGCTTCTTTGACAGTCGATGTTTTTTCAGTTTGGTCATATGGATTATCATTCGAGGGACACTGCTAAGCAGCTTTGAAGTCAAATTGCTTGCAGGCTTTCATAGATTAGAAAAAATCGTAGCGGCGCACGTTTGCCCCAGTCCCCGACTCCGCACTACAACTGGTGACATTTATTCAACCCGTCATTTCGATGCCATTCGTACATACGACTGCCAGTAGCGAGCCTCTTTCCGTGTATTCCGTTGTTCCGTAGTAAAAGGCGCCCGCAAATGACCAAAGAGGCCCCCTTCAGGCGAACTACTGGGTCTTGGTTAGTTCGAACTTCGAAGGGCTTGCTGTCTGTCGTGTACATTGATAAACGCTAACTTTTTAACAATGTGAGACCCAAGTTTACTAATATTGTTCAGTAGCTACTAGTCATAGTTAGCTTCCCCACTGTAAAGCATAGTTTGAGCATCATCCGAGTAATCTGATTCCTCTTCCTCTGAGCTAGACCCGGAGTTAGGTGTTTCCCACTCCAATTCCTCGCCGTCCCAGTAAGGGAGCGAAAACTCTGCATCGGGATTATCGTCGAGACTGACTTGTGGTTGACCTTGTGATGTCGATGAGGCAGGCATTGCAGATACATCGGACGAATCGGTTTGAACGACTGAGTGAGTTTCGGTCCTAATAGACGTAAACGGCTGGTTCTCGTTAGACGGGCCTCTGACATGGGAATAAGTGTGCCCAACACCGAGACCCCAGTGATGCCTGAGTAGCATGTCACGATCTACAAATCTTGATGCGACGTAAGCCATGGTCGGACAGGGACAAATGGTACTTACCTGTTGACGTAATAGAACCTCCAGTCTTCCGAATCACATGCAATGGGTGACTGGTGGAGGTTTTGGCGAAGCTTTCCATAACGGAAAGCAGGTAAGAGGTGACAGCCTCTCAATATATCCGCCGGGTCCACAAAGTCAAATGATGCTGGATCATTCATGTCGACAAACTTCAATGCGTCCAGGCCAGGTAAATCTTGTTGTGAGACTCGTTCGAACCACCGCACGTGTAAGAAATCCATTCGCCGCGGCAGGTAATCCTTCATTCTTGGGCCGATATACTGAATATTAGCGTGGTACATTCCGAGGATCCTAGCGTAACAAAATGGGTCACGGTCACGCTCGGAATCTTGTGAGTGAAGCATCAGGATGTCGCGATGTTCAGTATTCGGGTTGAAGATATCTTCAGCGCGACGAATATCGTATGTTGTGTAGTTGATCCGAAGGACATAGTGTTGATAGATACGATCATTTTTGAATATCACATGACCCGGGTTGGCGTCCAATGTACCGAACCCATCATCAAGCCCGGCGGCTAATGAAGAATTCACATCACGATCCAACTGGGACCCAGACCCTGGAGCGTGAATCGCCATGATGCGAAGGAGAAGATGGTGTTTAAGTTTGAGTACAAAGTCCTATATTTACGTTAGAATCATATCAACAATACGCTCACTGGTTACGGTGCCAATCACCTTAACAGCCGGGTCGTTAGAGTTTTGTAGTGCGAAAGTAGGGAGGTGCACGGGGTGGTTTTGCGATTTTCCAATCAGATAGTGTTCCTCTGGCTTGTCAGGAATGCTTTCTGAAGTTTGGTACACACCATCGACTCGCTCACGGATTTGCCGTATGCGTAGTTGGCGTCTTTCAATCTGAGCGAGCTGACGGATAAAATCCTTGCGGCTAGTCCGAAGGAATCTTCCTTTCCCAACGCGATGCTCTCGTTCACCCTGTAAACAAATCAGAATGGGGACTCGGATGCTCAAACTCAAACTCGAAAATTCATACAATTTGTGTTGAATAAGAATCGGTGGTCCCGTATCGCCGGATGGTCGACACGTAATCGCCAAGGGCGTGGAGTTTGTAAGTTTGTAAGTTGAAAGTTTTGGGCTGACGTGATACGGATGAGCCCTGTGCAGATCGCTGGCGGCGTTGGCGATGCTCGGCTTCACGCTTGAGTTCGCGAGTTGGGAAAGCGGGACATGTAACAGTGGAGAATGTACGCAGCTCCCTACCGAGAGACACGGTGACATCATCCAAGACCCGGAGGGTCTCATCAGTGTGCATCCGGAGCTTTGCCAGACCATGCCAATGGCACAGAATGGAAAGCAGTCCCAACACCGCTGAATTGTGCGGTTCAGGGAATAAACCATCAAAGACAGGAATAGAACACTGAAAAGAAAAAAAAGATTGTCAGGTCCGAGTCATACTAAATGGTAAATAAAAATACCAACCTGCAGCAGATCTTCAAAGTCCCGAGCTGCAATCCTCTTCATGTCAGATGCATTCTTAGAAAAGCGACGAATAGTATCTCGTCCAAATGTCGGGACTTGCCGATATCTGAAAGGCATGAGGAAACAGTTGCAAAATCAATGACAGAAGCAAACCTGCGGTCAAGTTCATGGACCTTACTCTCCTCGAGGGATTGTAGCATGCGAAGAAGATGGGTGAAAATTGCTTTCCAAACACCTAATTCAAATTCGTGGAGAAGGTCCACTACTAACATGGCGAATAAGTTGAAAGCTAAGTGACATAGCTTGTCCGAGAAAGCATTCTGTGTGACATTCATAATGAGTTATTCCTGAACCTTTTTCCGGGGAGATCATTCACCGATGTTGGGACAAGTGAGTCTCCTCGAAGGAGCACTTCAACTTGGGGTGTTGTGACCGCATAGTTAGCCTCGTAGATGAGGTCTCGTGCAGCTTGTACTCTCTCAACACGATCAGGACCATCACGACGGACTAGAAGCTGCCGATTACGGGTATCGTTGACAGTGCCAAGGTCAGGAACATCACTTAACAGTATCTTGCAGCGAGGGCAAGGACATTTGCCAAGATTACGGATTGATGCGATGAGTATCCTGTGAATAAACAAAAATCAGCGCAGTCGAGGGTTGCCTGTTCAGAAGACTCACTTTTCTGGATAGTCAGCAGAATAAGTGAAAATACGCGGATAGAAGCGGCGCTTCAAGCCATCGCAACAGGTGAGCACGACACCGTGCTTATAGGCCTGAATGAAATCGTCATCCAGAAGCATTTTCCACTGTTCGTGGAAAAACTCCCTCTGGCAGTGGGTCATGAGTGTGTCACTGAGTGATTTGCCTCCCGAATGAGCCATGACGAAATCCTTGAATGCTTCGGGGAGCTGTGATGACTGTTAGCAGTGGGAAACAAAAGGATGTTTCTCAACTCTGACCAAGATTACTCACAATCTGGAAGTATGCGGCATGAGAGGATGAGTTCTTAGATGGTTGGCACCGGCGGTATTTTGATTCGTTTCCAAAATAGACATAGAGTGGCCACAATTTTGTGTCACCGAATGCGGAGAGCTGAGTTGCATCTGATGAGAACATGAATGCAGCGACAATGCGGGGTAAGTCGCAACCAGGCTCCGGGGGAGATTCTTGCAGCTCTCTATGAGCATCAAGGAATGCGCTCGAAGTGAAGAGTTCTCCGTGAACCCTAATATCTTGGGCCTTATGGGGTGGGCGCCAGAGTAGTTCATACGGCTCGTAGTGAAAGTGTGCCGCTTGGACGGGATCCGTAATCTTCTCTTCTAAGATTGAAATAAGTGATCTGTGATGAAATCCTGGCACGGTGAAAAACTTGGCTCCTGGATTTGCTGAGCGACCGTGGAAGGGGACCGAGATTGTGACCGAGGAAGACTTCCACCCGCGGTCACCACTAAGCCATTCAGGGAGATTCGAGTCACTATCAGGATGCTGACCGCCTAGTTCCTTGTTAATGGAATCCCACGCAATCCCAGACAGGTCGGCTGCATCAAACGCAGGGTCCCTAACAATACTGAGCAACTGTTTAAAGTCTTCTCGAGACTTCTGAACCCCATGGTTCCAGTACCAGTCGCCTAGGCGCATTGCGCTCTCGTTTGGGTATGGATAAAATGAATTTCCAAGCCTGGGATGTAGAGTACCTTCACGAGGGAGTTGAGAGATGTGATCAACCGAGTATGGGTCTTCCGGATCGTGAGAGGGTAGTTTCTCCGAAGTATACACCCGGGACAATCCAAATCTATTCATCAATGTTCTGAACATCCTGAGCAACGAGCGAGAAGAAGATGTTGATGACTCAGGCAAATCTGATGAGGTGGTCGTTATTCCTTGGCAAGCCTCATGCCCGCTGTCCGATCGTTGGTCACGAGTTTCCAGTTCAGTTGGTGCATTTGAATCGATGGCCAGAACCGAAGGGGGGAGAGGAAGTGGTGGCTCAGGTAAAACGTCTCGAAAGCGCAACGGCAGTCGGCGAATTCTACGGGGCCGGCGTTGAGCAAGAGACACATCATCCTAGAAATATTTAACTCTGTCAAAGAGTGCTCACAAAAAAAGAATCGACACATACGCCCGGATGCTCAGCAATATCAACCTCTTCCGTACCGCCAATGGTGGATTCCCGATGCAGAGACAAAGAATAGGAGACACCCTTAACTAAAGTGTCAGATTTGAAGTAAATGATCTCAGCAATCATACATACCGGGTGAGTAGCTTGCTCGCTGGCTTGAGAAACGTCCACCCCGTCACGGCTACTGCTGGTGATTGCATCTTGATCAACGCTGGAATTCCTAGAGAGGGATAACCTAGCCTTTTTGGCTATGTAAACCTCTTTCGCCTTAGCGAGGGCGCTGGCTAGTCTCTTCTTGCCCTTGTGACAGCTCTTTTCGTGCCTGGTGAAGCCTCCTAGGTCGGTGAATATGCGACCACAAACACAGGTTTTCGTGATTTGAAGCGGGTTGGACATAAGTAATGCGACGGCCACGAGGCAACTCGCCAGTCAACGCAGGAGGTTGCTGGGCTTGAATATTGCAGTCCAGGCTGCCCAGTGCCGTCGGGGCTCGTCTCCAATCGCCATCTTCGCATCCCGG
>JBBPOL010000200.1:0-17473 GCA_038091435.1 Leccinum variabile | reverse complement strand
ATCGAGGTCCCCCGTGTCTGCTCTAGCGGAGCCTTCGATTAAAATTCTGCCGCCGCCGCCTGTCGAAGATCCAGTGGTGGTGGGGAACGGGCACGCTAATCCTAATGCGAACTCGGGTTCGAACACGACCGTAGAGTCACTACCGCCTTCGACGGAGACGACTCCTACAATCAAGGCGCGACGCAAAAGCGTGCGGGTGAGTCTTCAGCCTACGTTTTCGCCGACACCACCTGCGCTGTTTGATGAAGACGATGAAGACGGAGAGGGGAATGCGTTATGGAGTCGGGCATTTTCAATGAAGGAGGAGGATGACTGGGATCGGGCTCTGAGGGGTGGTAAACCCGAGGACGTGTGGGTTGATTTGCGAGGGTGAGACTCTGAATTGATCTTATTTTATTGTATACATACATATGGTCTTTATTTAAGTATTTTTTTTCGTGAAGCAAGGACACGCGCGGCCCAGGAAGGCATCCTTTTTCCTGCACATATCTGGCACCAAATGCGTATGGCATGTCGTTCAGGTCTATGGTTTCCGCTGTGTGCCAGGTCCATACATAAGTGTTCCGCGCGCGGTCCGTTAAAAAGATGGGACTCACCGGCATGATCCGCAATATTCGTTAGATGAACGACCATAATACCCGTGTGCACCGTTACGCCTTCCAGGAATGAGGTCTCGAGCTCTGCTAACTTCGTTCCGTGACCATTGATCCTTGCATCTATATCAGAGAGCGTACATTTTGCCGTCCGAGCATCTGTTAATGGAGATCAAACATAAGTTGAAAGGTGGGTTCGACGACGACTAACAAATGTTCTTTTGCTGAGCATATACTACAGGACACTCCGTCACATGCCGTATCAGAAACGTGACGGTCTTGATGTGTGCCTTGATCGCCTTCAAAGGTTCGGCGTCGTTGACGAAATCAAAGACACACATCATGGCTGCGAGGCGAACGACCCGATCATCACGATTTTTTTGGTCTACCAGCACCTGTGTGCCAAATGGCGATCCATTAGCGATAGTGGAATGATGGAGAAAGAGACATACTCGGCTCGCAGTGGATATGGATGAACCTGTCTTGCATTGAGATCATGGGAGTGTAGAGAGACGAGATATCAAAATACCTCCGTTTTTTTCACGATCAAGCTATTTGTTCCAATCGGAACCTTTGAGCTAACATCGATCGTCGAGTATAATGCACCAACCGCTGCGGGTGTGAAACCAAATTGTAGCCTGAGCTTCAATCACTTCTGTCGCCTCGGTGCGAGCTTCTTCAGCTTGATTAATGTACTACCAGGTGCGCTAACGGTCAACGCAAATTCACGGTGATACTGCAAGATCGGAACGATCGGACGTGTCCTTCAAATTTGGACGACACTCCTGGGAGACTAATCGGAAGATCTGATCAGCAGAACGCACGGCAAAAAAAGTTTCGTACCATGGTCTGCAGTAAGTTTTCCGAGAATGCTGCCAATGGTGTCATTGAGGCTTCCGGTCAGTTTCGGTTGTCCAATGCGATGGGTTCGGTAAAAATCAATAACGAGGACGGATTCATCGTTGCCGTCACTGAGAGAATTCAGTTCGGTAGCGTAGAACGGCGAACATGCACCCACAGAAACAAATTGTCGACCCAAGTGGTGCAGTTCACTTTCACTTTTTCTGCCTTCGTCAGCCGCAATGTATCGCCTATGGATATTTCATTCAATGTTGCCTAGAGAGGACGTTTGCGCTGCCTGACTGAGCGAAGTTCGATTTCTAACAAGGTGAATTTGTACGCGACAGGCACGCTGAGTTCACCAAGCTTACCTCGTGCGTTGATTGTCTTTTCTCTAGAACCACCCTCAGATTTATCCACGGCCGTGATACCAAGGAGTCCCCGACTCCCACGAGGGTCTTGTCAGCTGCAAACGATTTTTTTCTCTGCAAACGCGTCCGTAGGAACTTTTTACCGTGTTAGTAAATAACAATTATCTAAGCACCCCTGTCCCCGACAGAATTTCAGGTGTCTTCCGCTGCGCCCCCTCTTCCTCTTTATAATACTGTATTAACATCCCCGACTCACACTTTAGTGTGGGAGGGTTAAGCATCCTGTTTATTAAGCGACAGGTAATTCGTTCACTGCCCATGACTCACGCACCCTCACCCGCAACGCCGAGGACGACGACAGCGCGCACGCACCCTCACGCACAACGCCGACGACGACGGCACGCATGCGCACACAGCACACTCGGCGCTTCCTCACCACAACGTCGACGACAAAATACACACCCGCACACACGCTCCCTCCGTCACCCACAGCATTATTGACAACGACGAGACGAGGGAGACGGTAGATGGCGGCAGTGCGACGAGGACGACGTACGCAATGACAACGTAAGTTCCCGCCACTCTCACTCCGTCACTCACTCATTCCAGCTCGCCCTTCTCTCGCATTCCTCCACTCCGTGACAACAGCAATGAACGCGACATGACAACGATGCCAATGACACCGACAATGTGACAACGACGACGCGGCGATGGCGTGACTGGCGACCTGCACCCGCACCCGTCGCCGAGAATGCGCACGAATGCACCCTTACCTACAAGCATCGACGACAACAACAACTCGCGATGCGCACGCACGCGCTCTCTCTCTCTCTCCCCTCCCCCTCCTCTCCCTCTCCACGCAGGTGTCCGGACGCCGACCACGTGACGACGACGAGGATGTGTCACGCCGACAGCAGCGACGACGACATCGAGGACGCGCACGCGCTCTCTCCCTCTCCCTCTCCCCCCTCCGTGTCCCAATGGATGGATGCCGACCACGCGACGACCATGTGAAGATGACGACGACGCGCCCGACACGGCGAGGCAACAGCGGCGACACCGACGACGAAGACACAACGACGATGACAACGATGCGTCCAACACGCTGCGGGTATTGCACACCATGACGGCTCGCTGACAACGTGACGACGACGACTCCCGTCTGCCGCTCCCCACTGTCCCCATCCCCCCAGCTTGCAGAAGCGATCACGCAACCTGAACGACCGTCCGCGTTGCGCAGTCGCTTCTGCACACTGCTCTTGTGATTTCCCGAAACGGTCAGATACCTGCACCCATGCCCACACCTTACGCGACATCGACACGACAACGAGAAGGATCCGGACGGAATGCGACGACGGCACATGCCCAGCACCACGCCACGGCGTCATGACGACACACCGGTCATGAACTCAGGCTGGCACGCCTCACTCGCCAGTGACCTTTGCTGCCGGGCTGCCCTCGTTGTGCTCTTAGTACTAATATTTAGAGGGAATTTATTTATGAGGTAGTATCTTGAGTGAATGGTAGATACAAGTGAAATTCACGCAGAATATGATGTGGGATATAAACACATTCCATGACTTGTCTATATCGTGCCCACTATTTTTTGGGGGTTTGGGACGCCATACTATTACTAGGCGTGTAGGGGAGTCGGGGATTGGCGCTTCCGGGCGCCGCTACGATACATATGGTCGGATTCATGGCTAAAGTTGCCTGTGAGGGTGAGGCCGTGGGAGCGAAACTATTGCCACGGCCCGAGCACTGCCACGGAGCAGGTTACTATCTCCCTCTCGATGCCTTGCCAGCATGATCTGTATTTGTCTACCCTGCATCATCATATAAGTTGTCATCCCCCGTTGTTATCAACACCCTCATCGTCATTTCTCGATGCACATGGACACCTCAGGTAAATGTTCCTGTTTCTCAGAGGAAGTGAGCCGAGAACTTTTGCTGGTTCACAGTAGATCGGACGTTGAACATCTTGATAGGATCCGTGCGATCGATCAGCTGATCGAACACGCAAGCGAAGAGCAAGAAGAAGAAGAGTAGGCACAAGAAGAATGGACCATGGGCGTGTCGAGCAGGTTTACTCGCGCTCACGACGACGGACATTACATCCTCCATCGCCCTACCGTTTCTGCTTCTTCCACCTAGTACAAATATCTCAGGCCGAACCAACTGAGAACGTAGGCGCTCATGGTATGCGTACGACGGCCAGCGCACACAGCAGCGCCCTGTCGTGGCCGGACATAGGCAAGCTGTAGAGGCCCTCGGTTCCGGATCAAAAGAAACACGCGCATTCCAGGGAGTACGAACTATTGAAGCAGAAGTGCCTTAGTCGTCTTCAAGGGTCCGGTATGACCGTATGGTTAAGTGGATGGGACACTGCGAGGGGTTGCAGTGGATATGCCAGACCATGCAAGCGACACGTACGGACGAACCTATCTCGCCGTTGGGATCATGAGAGCGTCGAGAGTCGAGACAATGAACATTAACTCCAGAGCGCACGTGTTAGTATCGAATACTATCTGTACTTCGCTTGCCACGACCTTTGAGCCAACGTGGATCGCTGAGTTCAATGAGACAGTTGCGGGAGTGTAATGAAGTGCGTCACTAATAATTGTTTTGGTGTACAACTGAACGCTCAAACGTTCAAGTCTGGTACCCAGGAGGCTGCGACAGCCGCCAGTGATAATGATCCCGAAGGATCGGACTCATCTCCGCCAAACTTAAGTAGAGCCACGGAGCAGCAGTGCCGACGCCGAGCTGTGCCGTGCCCCTCTCCTAGCACAGCTCGGAGCCGGAACGGACGAAAAGCACGTGGGGTGCACACGCTGTGCAGCTCCGCAGCATAATATAATAGAAGTCGACAACTGCGATCGTGGAACCGGCTGATCGCTTTGTAGCCTTGATTGGCTCGACTGAGTGGATACTTAGAAACGGTTGCAGAAGTGCAAATTTGATGAAACGCGGAAAGATCGGAACTATTTTCAACATTGATCGGGAAGATCGCCAATAAGTTAAACTCTGGGAAAGATAGGAAGTGATGGCGGAATGATGATACTCAGGGGGTCGGTGGTGAATGGGCGTCCTGGGGTCCTTGTTATTGGGCTCAGCGGGTTGTTGCTCAGGGTGGTGAATTTTTCAAACTGGACTAGAACATGAAGCAGCCTGAGACAGGGTACCGGTGGGTGAAGGCATGACGAAGCATGAAACCGTACAACGGCGCGAAGCACGACGAGGCACGCTACGTACAGTAAGACGGAAAACACAGCGGCACAGAAAGAATAGAGACTAACTAACTGAGTTACGGGGCAACTGTGAGACTGCCAGTGAGTCCACGCTACATACTGCAAAGACAGGGGCCACGTGTAAATAAAATTGAAACTCTAATTTTTTTTCGCGAGCTTCGATTTCACCTCGTAGGAATTCGGTATTCTGAGGTGTCTGGTGTCCCTCAAGCTAGTCACACGCCTGCGGTTCACTGTTGTCCCCAACCACCCTTCAAGCTTCAAGGGTCGCATCCGATCAGAATGGGCTTCAATGAAGAGGTCATCGGTGAGTGCAACGTTAGGCTATCGAGTGGATCGAATTGACGGGATTGAATAATAGGTACACTCTTATTGGGCATATTCCGTAAGTGACGCCCATTTGGACTCATCGGTCTGGCCACTAATCCTTGCGAATAAAGTCAACACCTACTTGTATGGCCTTGTCTCCTACCAGTTTGCTGCGTATTATCGAGCGAGTACGTGAGACCGCCAGACATCTACACGCCATACCTGATACCCTCTTTAGATTTCAATGATCGCCCACTCACAAAGTCCGTCCGGGCGCCGACTCCGCCCTAATCCTAATCCACGAGAGTATTGTATTAAGCAGTGATTTAGGTGTACAGTCCTGTTTTTATTCATTTTGGATACATTCCACAGTGCCATGTGAGTCGTTCGTGGTTTGGTACCGATAATGTGACCCTAACATTTTTCGTAGACTCGTTTATATGGCTTGGTATTATACGTCCGTGATTCTGTCATCTTCGTTCCAATCCATGCTCATTGCATTTCAGTGTGCAGAATTTCGATAATCCAGCAGCACTTGCAGGTATGTGAATGTGCGTCAACTTTAACCTTCTCTTCTTCCTAACGGTCCTTGAAGTTAGCGACTGGCCATATACGTTTTCTCCTATGGGCAATGCATTTGCTGCTCTGGCAACCCAGACATATCAATCATTCAGGTGAGCACATACATATGTTACCAAGTCCGATTTCTTGAAATCGAGTCTGTAGAATTTGGCGGTTGACTCAGAGCAGGGTGCTGTTTAGCATAGCCGCCCTGCTAGCAGTTACTACCGGCATCATGGGAACGGTGTGCGGAATTAAGGCTTTGATGACCACACTGTACGTTTTGTCGCGACTGTCGTACCGTGTCAGATTGAGAGGAAACTATCTAGCATATCTAATTTTCCCCGTCTCAAGCCCCTCGTCATTTCCTGGTTGGCCGTGCAGGTCGCCGCGGACATGTTCATCGCCAGTATGTATATGCTTATAACATGAAGACGTTCCTTCACAATTGACAGGCACTTTGATCACGATATTCTGTCGTAAACGTACCGGGTTCCGGAAGACAGACTCGATTCTAAACCGACTCATTCGGGGTGCCGTCCAGTCGAGTCTGTTTGCTGGGATCTTCTCCATTGGCGATTTGGTCAGTTTTGCCGTTAACCCGCAAACGAATTTCCATGGCTTGTTTGCTCTTGTGCTCGGCCGCATTTATACCAATGTAAGGATCCGCACAGCTTCACCGTGTGCCGTTCATTAACTTTCTCTTGGTGGAAGACTCTCTTGGATTCACTTCTTACCCGCGGGTCTATCAGGTCAGAGATGTTCGACACGTGCGAAGTCAGTAATCCTGCAAGTCGTTAGTTACCAGTCGGACGCTCATGGCTACTCGTCATCACCCATCCATACCATTTTCACAGAGCAGTACGCTAGGCTGGGCGGTGCGGCCTTTTGGTTTGACTCGAGGGGCGATAACGAACCAAACGACAAACATCCATATCGAGATGCAAAAGACGGTCGAGGAGATGCACGATCACGATCAGTTGAACAACGACTCGGATGGCAACGACACCAAGACCATGCAGTGCAGTTCCGAGGTTTGATTTAGAAAACTAGCCTGAGGACGTGCGGCGTCCCAAAATATTATAGCGCACACACGGACGTACCATAATTCATTGTGTCACTTTTATTTTGTACAATACCACCGTTGGTGTTCCGACGAGTCGGAACTTGGAACCCTTGGGCGGCAGCGACATTGACTCTTCGTTGCGTTCCGCAAATGCATCTTTTTGACATTATTCATCTAATCCTTCTACCACATGAACGACTCTCGCCTGGACTAAAGCTAAATATTCAAAGCTGAGGCCTGAGGGGCGACGCTTGTGCCTTTTTGGCTGAGTGCCATCCGACAGTGCTCACCCCCTCGTGCAGAAGAAAAGAAACTTACCGATGCCGATGCCGATGCCGACGCCCACCTCACCCCTTACCGGCCGTACCATCCATCGAATTTGCGGGCCAAATTTGCGTTCGCAGCCGTTGCAGTGGGACTATGCTCTCGATCAGATTCTAGGCACGTTCAGAGGGCCTCGTTACTCTCATATCCTTATGATATTTCGAGAATCGCCTGGGTTAGCCGTATGCTAAGTATTATCACATAAGTATAGTACCATCATACAATATGTATATGGGTCGCAAGTCCGATCAAACTCCAGAATGGCTCACCATTGGCATGTCCTTGGTGTCTCTGCCATCGCTGCTCGACTGATCGTGATCGTGCGTCTCGATCGTCTTCTGCATCTCGATCTGGATGCTCGTCGACTGATTCGTTATCGCCCCATTGGACAAACCAAAAGACTGCACCGCCCAGCCTAGCGTATCGGTCTGCAAAAGTAATATGGATGATGAGTAACCATGAGCGTCCGATTGGTAGTTAATCACTTACAGGATTACTGACTTCGCACGTGTCGAACATCTCTGACCTGATAGACTCGCGGGTAAGAAGTGAATCCATGAGAGTCTTCCACCAAGAGAAAGTTAATGAGCCGCACACGGTGAAGCTGTGCAGATCCTTACATTGGTATAAATGCGGCCGAGCACAAGAGCAAACAAGCCATGGAAATTTGTTTGCGGGTTAACGGCAAAACTGACCAAATCGCCAATGGAGAAGATCCCAGCAAATAGACTCGACTGGACAGCACCCCGAATGAGTCGGTTCAGAATCGAGTCTGTCTTCCGGAACCCGGTGCGTTGACGACAGAATATTGTGATCAAAGTGCCTGTCAATTGTGAAGGAATGTCACACTTCATGCTATAAGCATATACATACTGGCGATGAACATGTCCGCGGCGACCTGTACGGCCAACCAGGAAATGACGAGGGGCTTGAGACGGGGGAAATCAGATATGCTAAACGGTTTCCTCTCAATCTGACACGGCACGACAGTCGCGACAAAACGTACAGTGGGGTCATCAAAGCCTTTATCCCGCACACCGTTCCCATGATGCCGGTAGTAATTGCTAGCATGACGGCTATGCTAAACAGCACCTTGCTCTGGGTCAACCGCCAAATTCTACAGACTCGATTTCAAGAAATCGGACTTAGTAACATACGTGTGTGCTCACCTGAATGATTGATATATCTGGGTTGCCAGGGCAGCAAATGCATTGCCCATAGGAGAAAACGTATATGGCCAGTCGCTGACTTTGAGGACCGTCAGGAAGAAGAGAAGGTTAAAGTTGACGCACACTCACACACCTGCAAGTGCTGCTGGATTATCGAAATTCTGCACACTGAGATGCAGTGAGCATGAATTGGAACAAAGATGGCAGGAGCACGGACGTATAATACCAAGCCATATAAATGAGTCTACGAAGATGTTAGGGTCACAGTATGGGTACCAAGCCACGAACGATACTCACATGGCACTGTGGAACGTATCCAAAACAAACAGGAATAGGACTGTATACCTAAATCACTGCTTGATACAATACTCTCGTGGATTAGTAGGGACGGACGGACTTTGTGAGTGGGCGATCGTTGAAATCTAAGAAGGGTATTAGGTATAGAACATGTATATCTGCGTGGCTAACGTACTGGCCCGATAGTACGCTGCAAACTGGTAGGAGACAAGGCCATACAAGTAGGTGTTAACTTTGTTCGCAAAGGATCAATCGATAAAACCCTGACTGAGGTGGAATGGGCGTCACTTACGAAATATGCCTAATAAGAGTGTACCTATCATTCAATCCAGTCAATATGATCCACACAAGAGACGCCAGGTTACACTCACCGATGACCTCTTCGTTGAAGCCCATTCTGATCGGATGCGACTCTGGAAGGGGGGAATGAGGAGAGTGACCTGAACACTGGCAGCATACTATGCTAGCTGGCGTGCGCAATATATGTAATCCTCTGGACCCTGGATCCCCAAGTACGTACGTACGTACTAGTACTAGAACCCCTGCACGCATGTCTTCGGCTGAATATGTAGGTGACAGGAGGTCTTACAAAAAACTTTGCAACTGAGGGGGCGGCGGATGTAGCCTCCTCGTGCCCAATCCCACCCAGGGCCCAAGTTGTCTATCCACCATGTGTACCGTCCCAAGACCTCGTCTAACGCTGTGCCGGAGGGAGACAACTGATCCGGGCGTAGCAAACGGGTTCAACGGCTTCCAGGCGCGACCTCTCCCTCGTGCACTGACCTAGTAGTAGGTACCACTGCAGGAGTGGCGCTCCGGCTCTAGAGTCCAGACAGTGGCAGACCCCCGACCGCCACCCAGGGCTGTACTTATTGTAACTGCATGTTTGAAGGATCGAACTAGGTTAGCCGAAGGTACAAGCGAGGCGGACGAGGTACATAGCCCCATACGTACAGGGTGTAACCCTATGATATGCCTAATTTCTGATATTACAAGTCAGTTTGCAGGGAGTTTGATCCCATACTTGACCCATACTAATCTTTAATTTCACACATCCGATACGCACGTGGGATTCAGATGATATGTACCTAGTATCAAGATTATAATTTTTTTCATCCGAGAATCAGTGACCCAAAAACTGACCCGAAACTGTCAGAACTGCAAGTGGCAAGAACAGACCTTCAATGAAGTCAAAGACTTCGATGCTCAAACCGGATGTCCGTCTTGGGGCTTCCTAACGTGGTTCATGAGACCAACCACCTTTCAATTTCCAGGCAACCAGCCTTGGTCTTGCCACCGGATTTTACGACGATGTGACAGTGGCGTGGGAAAGGGTGGTAGCCACGAGCCAAATAACAAACCTGTCACGGTCTGGCAAGCCAATACAATCATGCTAAGTGTCGTTGCTCGTAGCGCTAATGACGGGCGAATGAAGTCTAGAGGAGTTGGATCCAGTCAGACGAGATGATGGTGGGGTAGAGCTGGGAATCTAGTTGTAAGTAGTTCCCCTATGCACTGTTTACTCTTAGCTTGCTCGTGTTTGGTCCTAATGCACTCCATCTACACAGTAGTGTAGTGCTCATTATTTGCGTAATCATTTGATTAGGTAATGTTATTTGAGTGGCCTCAGTCAAACGCGCCATCGCTGGCACTTCAGAGTCTCTTTGCCTGCTTTCCTCTTTCTCGAATTTGAGTAGGACGACGCAAACGAAACGACCACGACGACATTAAAATGGCTGAAATAGATCCGTCGCAGCAGAGCGGCAGCAACCAACCTGGCGAGATCAAGTCAGAGGCTGAGAACGCTCCGATCAACGTCAAAGTGCGTCCTTGGTTTCTTTTCTTTTTGTTGCCTTTGCGCGTCTTTGAGGTGTATGAACTGACGATCATTTGTCGGTCTGGTCTGATGACTATGTGCTCCGTCTATCGCTCCCTTTCCACCTTTCCACCTGTCTGTCGCCGTCTCTTTTGTCCTACGTCGATGCACACCGCCAATGTGCTGCTCGATGTGCATTTACATTATCATCGTTATGGATATCCTGATTTTGATCTTCTTTTTGTGCGCGCACATGCACGTGCTTGGCGGTGGCGGGATGCGTACAGGTTGTCAGTTCAACAGGGGACGAAGTCTTTTTCAAGATCAAACGTAATACCAAGTTGAGCAAACTGCAGGGCGCATATGCGGCCAAGGTGGGCAAGGACGTGTCGAGCATTCGGTGCGCGTTTTTTTCAATTTTGTTTCCCCCTCTCTTGAAAAGCCTAACTTTCCCCCCTTTCTTCATCTGTCGCCTCGTTGTTGTTGTCGATCGATATACCAGATTCTTGTACGACGGGAACAGAATCAATGAAGACGATACACCGTCGTCGCTAGACATGGAGGATAACGGTGAGTCATAGATTGTGTTGTTGTCTGGTTTCATTGTCGTGCGTGTCGCGTCGCATCCCGCCCATTTCTTTTTATGGGGTCGCCTTGCGATGCGATGTGATGCAATGCTACAGCGTCGATTGCCTCTTCATCCTGACCCCTGTCTTTTTTTCTGATCACGCTTGCTTATTGCTCCTACAGACACGATCGACGTCATGGTCGAACGTAAGTACCTCCTTATCTTCTCCTCCTTTTTCATAACCGCGTTTTGACTCTGGCATGGCTGACGAGACTATCGTAGAGGTCGGCGGATGGGCACCATGATTATTTGCTCAGCGTTGGACGGTATATGGCGAACAAGTCGCTACTTTGCCGGTCTTTCTTTTCCCTTTTTATCATCGCCTCTTTTTTTCTCTTCGTCTTATCTTTTCCGCGTTCGGTGCTTTCAATATCGTAGTTTAATACGATTTTCATTTATGGCGATATGATCGATTGATCTCTCACGATGCCAGAGGTTTGGCGCGCAGGAGATCACCAGCAGGGATGCATGTACTCAAATTCTTTTCTCGGCGAGCATGACCGACATTCCCGACGCGCCGACGATCGTCATATACGGGCGTGCTTAGGTAAACAACACGTGATGAATTTCCTCATACGGGGAAAGCCTGCTGCACTTCCTGCACTATCCAAAGTTACTGTACAGTGCAAAGAAACAAAAATTCTACAGGAAACCCATCTTTGGACGTCGCTCCGTGTGTCACGAGGAGAAGGTGGCAGTGGGCTGAGAGTGAGCGTGTGGGGCACAAAGCGCTTTCCGGCCCGGGACGGGAGCCGGATTTGCCGGGTATGGTAAGCTGCGAGGGCGGGTGGGAACACCTCACAGGGTGCGTGTACCCGGCAGTCGGGATCGCGCGCTCCGGACCCCAGTAGGTGAGCTGCAAGGAACCGGAATGGGAGATGGAGGCAGGCGTGGTGGGTGGGTGCGCTGAAACGAGCTCGGACGAACGCTGCAAGACGGATCTGAGTGACGGTGGAGGCGAGAGAGGAAGCGCCGAAGCGGTGCCTCTCGCTTGAGTCGCTTGTCCAAAGACCTTGCAGTGAGTCCGACGCTCGCTGCGTCAGAGCCACTGGCGTCACCGACACCGGCACCATGGGCCGTATCTGACGCCCATCATTACAGTATATCTATTTCGCATCAGAGCCACCGCCACGCATTGATTCTGTTTGCATCGAATGCGAGCCACAACGTCTGTCTTGGACCCGCATGCATGCATCACGTATGTGTGCCCCTCCCCCCCGTCCGAGGTCGAAGGGGATTTCTGCTTCACTGGCGAGTCGGAAATGATTGGAAAGCGCATTCAAAAAAGACAGACCCTTAGGGACCCAGGGAACGGTTCTAGTGTACGAGCAGGGGCAAGCACTCGAGGAGGTCTCGCTGTTACATCCGAGTACCAGATCTATACTTTGCTTTACAACGGAGAAAGAAGGTGCGATGATAATTTATGACAAATTCCACGTACGGGAAAACTTGGACGCCACGGGATGACTTTGTTGTCAGCTACGACGTGGCTGAAAGAAGAGGAAGATTACTTTGCCCTTTAAGTAAGGTTCTCTAACATGTAGGACAGACTTGACAACGTACCTCGCCCGTGAGTCGGGAAGTTTGAAATTGCCGTGCACGAGAACCTGCCAATCTGCAGTCACTTGCCAACAAGTTACATACCGCTTCACAATGAATCAATCATGACTCTCGAATTCGAATTGAACGGCAATTCAGGGTTGTCTTTGATTGCCGAAAACCGTGAAATCTCCTGGAAGAAGTTTTGCAACCGGCTATTTTTGTTTTCCTGAGAATGTGGATCGGCCTGGCTGGTGCAACAGTGGTGCAACTCGCTTTGTTCCTGAGTTTATGAAGGTCTGACGGTCTCGTTGAACTTCATTCTTGCCACGGTGTTGTGGTGCCCTGTAACTGATCGCGACGCAGTACCTCTCGCGAAGTGACCTGACAACAGCCACGTGGCAGGTCCACCGACTTGGGACCGCGACGACGTTGAGTAACTTCCCCTGGACAGGGGTGAGCTGTACGTCATTCAGCTAGGGAAAAGTGGTGAATTTCAGATTAGTGGTAGACAACTGAAGGATCTCAAGACGTGATTCTGACTTTTTCTTTCTTTCGGTGACAAACTTCCGCACCATCCGAACGTCAACATGCCAAACGGGAGTTAATCGATCCTAGGTGGGTTGAAAACAAGATCAGGAGGAGTTTCATGCCGTAGCAGAGGGTAAGCGGCGGGGGTGTAGAGGGGCCAATTACGACCGCGACGGCAGCCGAAGCTGGGAAGCTTTACGACCATATTCCTCGGCGGAATGTGGTTCGAAAAGTCTACACGGTGCAGTTGAACATATGAGTGCGCGAACACGCGCTGCGTGAGAGACGAAGGAGAGACTTTTGACCACGTGGGAATTGGAGTGAGACCATGACAGTGCGTCCGCGGATGGACCTTTTCGCGCACATGTCAAGAGTGTGATGGGGGGAGTGACATTAATGATTAGCGCCAGAAGGTGGGGAGCCCGCCTGATGGAATTGCTGGCGAGGGTTCGCTGCGGGTTCGCCCGAGAGGCTGAGAAGGACACGAGGTGGGCTGTGGACCGTTGCAGTGTTGGACACTGGGGGGTGGCTCCGTTCCGTGATTCGGACGGTGTGAGCTGGCTCGCAATGGAGTGCGCCGCAGTGCAAGCGTAAGGGTACTGCGGTGCTGGGTCTTGGGCATACCACGTAGACAGACCCAAGGGTACCGAATGGAGTGAGGGATATTTCTGGCTAGCGGCCCTGAGGATTTACCCAAGTTGAGCGGGCACTGCCTCTTGAAGGGCGGGTCTTTGTCAAAGTCAACGATGGTACCGCCGAGGACGCGGGGCTCGGCGACGACGACGACGACGACGACTGCGTTTTACCCGGGTCCGGTCGCGACGGTGCTTGGACAAGTGCCAGAAGAAAACGCGGGGGAACCAACTGAGGCAGGACTGGCTCAGTTTGACATCAGCTCGGCTACAACTCAGCCACGGCTTGCACCTTCTCCATCTTTCTCCTCCTCATCGTCCCCGTCACCGCCGCCGCACCCGACAGCGACGACGACGAACACAACAACTACTACAACAACAACAACAACAACACGGGCAGCACTGACAGCACCGCATTCTTTAGCGTCGCCCCCACGCCCACTCCCCGTACCCACCGCGAGGGCACATCCCTCCCACAAACCCCGGCCTGTCTCCATGCCCCCGCAGGTTCACTCCATGTCTCCTCCAACGAGCTCTTCGGATCGCGAGCGACAGTCCACGTCCGACCAGAAACATCGCCAACACAGAGAAGGCTCTGCTTCCAAACAGTCTCGCAGCGCAAACAGAGTCCTTGGCGACTATACCCTCACAAAGACTCTCGGCGCAGGCAGCATGGGCAAAGTCAAGCTTGCCATTCATAACGTCACCGAAGAAAAGGTCCGTCTACCTCACAACTCACTGCTCCCGCTCATTCTTTTTTCCCTCTAGCTCGCTATAAAGATCCTCCCCCGTGTGCACCCCTCCAACTCCCTCCCAAATGGCTCGAACGCCTCTCCGGAGGCCCTCGCAAAGCAGGCCTCCAAAGACGCCTCCAAGGAAATCAGAACCATCCGCGAAGCAGCCCTCTCCATGCTTCTTCACCACCCATACATCTGCGGCATGCGCGAAATGATCATCCATCAACATCATTATTATATGGTTTTCGAGTACGTGAGCGGCGGTCAGATGCTCGACTACATCATCAGCCACGGTCGACTCCGCGAACGTGTCGCACGCAAGTTTGCTCGTCAGATTGGCAGTGCACTCGACTATTGTCACCGCAATAACGTCGTCCATCGCGGTGCGTCCATGTCTCTTGCCACATCTCCGCGTCTAACCCTCTGCCAGATCTCAAAATCGAAAATATACTCATATCAGAGACCGGAAACATCAAGATCATCGACTTTGGTCTCTCCAATCTGTATGACCCCGCCGAACGTCTGTCTACCTTCTGCGGCTCGTTGTACTTTGCAGCACCCGAGTTATTGAACGCAAAAGTTTATGTTGGCCCGGAAGTCGACGTATGGAGCTTTGGCGTCGTCCTCTACGTCCTTGTCTGTGGCAAGGTCCCGTTCGACGATCAGAGCATGCCGGCGTTGCACGCCAAGATCAAACGTGGTTTCGTCGAGTATCCTGTCTGGCTGAGCGCAGGTGCGTCTAACCAACGTCCTTGGCGCGTAGGTTGTTACTAATCCCATGATCAGAGTGCAAGCACTTGCTATCTCGGATGCTCGTCACCAACCCTGCTGCACGTGCCTCCCTGACGGAAGTGCTCGAACACCCGTGGATGGTTCGTGGATTCAGCGGCTCGCCCGACTCTCATCTCGTCCATCGCGAACCTATCCGTGTCGACGACCTCGATCGGCAAGTCGTCCGAGGCATGAAGGGGTTCGAATTTGGCTCAGAAGAAGATATCGAGCGCAAGCTAGTTGCTGTTCTCGAGTCCGAAGCATACATGCGTGCCCTCAGCGCTTGGGACCGCAAACGAGGTCGACACGGTGCTCGCTGGGGTGAATCTTTTTCCAACTCATCTCTCGCCATCTCCTTTGACGGTTCTTCATCCAATGTTCACAAAGATGGTCTTACCCCGTCCAAGAAATCCAAGCGGTTCTCAGGGTTCGACTTTTACCGTCGGAAGCTGTTCTCCCCCGCCTCTTCACCACCCACCACCCCATCCCATTCACCCCCCAACTCTCAATCGCATCTCTCCATCGCCGATCCCCGCGACCCCATGGATCCGACGCGTGGGTTCCATCCACTTGTGTCCATGTACTATCTTGCTCGCGAGAAGCTTGAGCGGGAACGCGTATATGGCCCTGGTCACTTTGCCAGTTCCCAGATATCTATCCAGTCTGGTGCCGTTCCCGGCGCGCCCACCATGGAAGAAGCGCCTACTCCGAATGCATATGGCAAAGCGCATCTCCAGCCCACCAAGCGCGAACCTCAACAGTTGGCTCCGCCCACCTCCGCCAAGGCCGATTATAGCATGCCTCTTCCTCGTTTACCAGCGCCAGAGACGTCACACTACTCTGGCATGTCTTACGATGCGGCACCCTCCTCGGCGTCTCCAACAACATCTACGTTCCATGGGCAACCCAGGGCACGCGACGTTGGGCTACCGCACCCGCCGCCAGCGCCGCCACCGTCTCAGACGAATCGCGTGGACCTCTTAGCCATTCCGACGACACCCACTACACCTACTTCCATGCCCCGTGCGCCACCCGCCTCGACCCACCGTCGCAGTCACAGTCTCAGCCAACGACCAACCGTTTTGCGCGGGCTGGGCGGGGTATTTGGAGGTGGACCGGAAAAACCGGTACACGAGTTTTCGGAGATGCCAATTCCGCATACGGCTGGTCCAGAGGTTGGCGAGTTTGCGGTGATCAAGGAAAAGTTGGCAGGTGGCGAGGAAGATCGGGAGGCCACGCAGCAGCAGCAACACGATGCGCCGTTGTCGACAGGCGCGACACTCGTCAAGCGGTTCGGGACGTTGTTGGGCGGTGGTGGTGGCGCGCGCAGTGGAGATGATGGGAAGCGAGGGCAAGGAAGTATTGGGAAGCGGACGGCGTTCGTGGGAGATGTACCGCTCAACAAGGCTGCGACGGATACGGAGACGGAGAAGCGGACGCACGCAGTGGACGTGTTTAACAACAATGACGAGAACAACAGTGCTGCTGCTACTACGGATTCCGAAGGCCGACGGCAGAAGGTGCATTCGCCGCCGCCGCCATCACTGTTGTCTACGAGTCAGAGTCAGCCATTATCGCACACCCACCGGAGAGCAGCGACGATCTTGGATCCTCAGGGGCGTGCGCTGCGCCACGAGCGACGAAGCAGTACGGGCGGTGCGTTGCTGCCAAGCATCGGTGGTACGATCGGGAGGCATCGACGACCTTCGACTGGATACGGGACGAGCAGTGGTCGACCTCCTGCTGCAGTGATGGCAGCGAGGAGTCCGTTTGGGCGTACAGAGGAGGTAGAAGAAAATGCGGAGCACGAGACATCTGATTCGCGGGACGAGGCGTACAGGGGTGGCCCACCACATGGGGACAAGGATTTCAAGCCGGTTCATCTCAAGGGGTTGTTCAGGTACGTGTGGCTTGTTCACATTGAAATGACGTGTGTTTTGAACGATATACGCGTTAAACAGCGTATCGACGACGTCAACGAAGCCTCCTTCGGTTCTCAAGGGGGACATCAAGAAGGTGCTCGACCGGATGCAAGTCC